>JAPYYV010018977.1:0-18586 GCA_030522625.1 Copidosoma aretas | reverse complement strand
ACAATAATACCAACATCGTAAGATAGGTTATGTGTGCACCAGTTATTGTGGTATGATACTTTGTCATGCAAAAGTAAAGATTTAAATGCTGTTTTGAGACTCAAATACTGATTAATTATATACTTTATAATATAATTTAATGATTGCAAGTATTTATTCTCTATAACTAATCACTTGAATTAAAATAGGCACTATTTGAGAGTTCCGCAATAATTGGTACAAGCACAACAATACCCTCACTTACCCCTATACATTATAAAAATTTCAAAACTTTATCATAGCCAAAAAATTTAATTCATCTTAAAAATCATACTCAATTATGGGTAATCAATTAGACGATTAGCTGTGCAATGATTCAAGTCAACGGAGTGTTGACTAAATAACAATCCTTTTTTCAGTCTAGGGCATACTTACTGTCACTTGGGAAAAAAAAGGTTAATTTCGAGTAAGCGTTAAGAAAGGTGTTATTTCGGCCTAGCACTAAGAAAAGTGCCATTTCGGACGAGCATCTTTGTGACAAAAAACTTGAATCTAGAAATTGTTCCACTTGGTCTCAGAAATATCCACGCAAAGTTTTAAATCTTAATGTTGTATCTAATGGATATAGCAAGTAATTTTCTAAAAAAAATTTTACGCCGTCCGAGTAGTGCAACACAAGGTGTACACTTTTGGCACCTAACTTAGCGCAACCCAGGGGGTCCCCTTTTGCCCCCTCTCCTGGCGGGTTTCCAAAACACCCCCTTTCTTTCCGCCCGGCCAAAGGAAAACTTCCCCCCCCCCCCCCCTCCCCCCGAGTACAAACTAAATGTCAGCTGTTACTTCTCTCAAAAATTTTTTTTTGCAACAACTTTCTACCCGTCAGTTATTGGCTGCTATGTAAGGTAAGTATACGAAGTCAAGAACTATTATAACATCGCGTAGTCTACAAGGATGCTTCTATCACCTACACCTCTGGCCTTAAATTCAGGAAATACTGAGTTCCTGCCGCGCTTAGCAAACTATGCGCTCTGGAATTTCCTTCCCCTCTGTTCTTGATAATTCTCTTGATCATCAATGGCAAAGTGCAGTTGGAATTCAAGAAATCGCTGCCCTCTAAAATTGCATACGGAAGTTATATAAAGATAATATGAGTTGTGTACTTAGGAATAAAATACCTTCCACATTAGGAATAAAATTGAGACTATTTTAATATTTCTACCTTCAGTTTTTAGAAATCGCTTTAATCGTAAATTTAAATGATTATTTGAAATTGATCAATAGCACAGAAATACCTCCGATCAATGAGTTTACTTGAGTTAGCAGTAAATAAATAGGATTTGTGCATAATAAGAGCTACTTTACTTTTAAATAGACCAGACTGATAAAAAATTTCCTCATTCCGAAATTGTCGTGGGATGAAACTTATGTTTCTTTACCAAAATAGAAGTACATTTCTTCAGTTGTTGTAGAATCAGTTTTACAAGTTTTTACATCCGTATGCTTATTAAAAAATTTCAAGCTGTGTAGATAAAAATGTAAAAAAAAATTTTCTACTCTGGGAATCTAAGACACGACTCAGCTGCAGTTGCAAAGCGCTTAGCTAGCTCGGCTATCGTCTGCAGTGACAGTAGTATTAAATCATATTTAACTTGTGAGTAGTGGACAGTCAAAGTTCGGATGTTGAAAATCATCAAATGATTTTAAAATCTCAATGGTCCGAAAAAATATTGCTCAATGATTCCAAAATCTCATTGTTCCTATGATTTGTGAAATTCTCGGACGATTTCTAATATCATATATTTGATGATCTCAATGATTTCTGAAAATCAATTTTTGACGTTTCTCCAAGTGCGCAGCCTCTCTCATACATATGCAGGTATTTTATATACGTGTACAATGTTGAAAATAAATATCAAAGATATGATTAATTCTGAGATTTTATTAATTTCTAGGCTGATACCGTCCTCTATGAAAACTTAGCATTGTTTGATAAATGTCATACTTCACACCGCGATAAATAGAAATATTGATATTGAGTGATAATCAGATAAATCTTGCGATACTTTAATTAATAATGAACGAATTTCCGTAACTTTAATATAATCAACGATTTTTTGGATACATTGGGATTGAACAGATCAATGATTTCTACATTAGACACATCTTTAAAAAGCTTTTGCAAATAATAACTGATTATTTTGGAAGGTAATTTAACTTTATAAAAATATTGATCAAAACATATTGTGCCATTATTGTTTCTAACATTATAAAATAGAACGATTATGCATATGAAAAAAATATATCAACAGCGTGTAAATGAAGCAAAAATTAAAAATGCTAAATCTGAAAGTACGCAAAAAATAGAAGCAATACGGAGAAAAGAAACGTCTCTCATTTCTTTTAATATAAGTTCACGCCATTTCTATTTTTTCTCAAGTCTATTTCACTGAACTTATTTTTGTTAAAATTAAAATCACGGTTTTTTGTTCGACAATGTTTTAAATCAAGATAAAACTGGCAGCTACAAAGACTGAAATTTTTTTAGTAATAGCATCGTACTTGTTATCAATTAGCAAAGTATGAAGGTAAATAAATAAAATAATATTATTAAAAAATTTTTATACGCCCAGTTATGCGACTGGAAGTGTAAAATAACTTAATAAATAAAAATTATAACTGGTCCGAATTATTTCTGGTCGTGATGCAGCTAAAATCCTATCAATACGAGTTTTAAGCTAAAAAAAAGAAAGACAACTTGTTCAAAGAAAATAATTGATCTTGTTGTATGCACTTACTACTGCAGATCAAAAAAGCGTTACGAAATCCAACAGAATTGTTTTGCTAATATAAGCAAAGTTTTTTTCTATAAAAGTAATTAAGTTTTACAGGCAAGTGAAACTTCATGTATACAATTTTTGCATTTATTCAACAAGGGTCTAACAAATTTTAAGTGCCAACGTTGACTAGATGTACGAAAGGAGTCGAATTAATTTCAATAAATTTTTTTGATAAGCAAATTAAATTATTTTTTGTATTTCACAGGAGTTCTTTTACAGGGCCCTCACATGCTGGACTAGTAAATTATGGAGCAAAGGCCTGGATTGCATCAGGAACCTTCGAAAAACACGAGTGAAAATTTGAAAATACTTACAATCATTTATCACTCCAATACATTTGTATTCAGACCTATATTATACATAGCTCTACAGTCATTTAGGGTAAGTATGCGCGCTTTGCTCTGTGTAACTTTGCCGAAGACAAGATAAACAGAATAACATAAAAATAATACCGTTTAGAGGAGCTTCTACTGGACGACTATATAATAAAGTCACAAAGAAATCAACACGTTCTCCAATAAAATTTACAGTTTGTCACAGTAAAAATCGGTGTATGAATGAGAAAAAGTCTCCAGACGACGAAACACCTCCAGATTATCGTTCTAGCACCGTAATTTTTCTATTTTTTCTCTTAGTGCATCACCTTTTAAGATAGAATACACTTACATTTTCAAAGCTCACTAGCCCCCTCCGAATTTTGGTGTGAAAACTCTACCATAGAATGCAGTTGTATTTATGATTATTTAAAAACTCATTTTCACACAATTGTAAACAAAAAACGAGTAGAGTCCTTGATACGTGTTTGAAAATACAAAGATGATTTCTGGAATGAACTTAAATATATGTTAGAATTAAAATGCAATTAGAAGTACATTTTGTAAAATGTACATGCTTTTATTACGCAAAGAGTTATATTTTTATGTTTCACTGAGCGAAACGCTCAAATTTCAAAAAATATCAAGTAACATGTTGCAGTTACTTGAAATCAAGGTATGACATGACACATTAAGAATATTTACTTTCAATACAGAAACAAGTATACTCATATTATATTATATTGTATCGTTTCAAGTTAAATTAAAATCTTGTATCTTCAGTCGCAAGTAAGATTACTTGTAAGTTTACAAGTTTAAAATTACATCACTAATAAATACTTGGTATTCAACTGCAACATACATTAATGCTTCGATTTGAAGAGTTGGTAATACACAACGAGAAACCAAATAATTGTACCTATCATCTGAAAAACATAACGTAATATATTTTGTAATTTGTTTAAAATAAAGAAATTATTATTAATTTTTAGGCACAATCATTATACAAAAGCTTTATCCTCTGATAATAAGATATTAGCAAGATTTGACCAACTTCTTTAAGTAAATATTAACGAATAATTGAACGAAATTTGCAACTATACTGCAGTATGCGCTAACTCAGTACACGTAGACTTATACTACTGTTGAATGACGAGTTCTATATGGCACTACATTGCTGGGTTACTATTTATATAAATATACGCTAACGTTATTTGATTATTGAAAAATTAACAAATCAATTAGCTCATTTTCTTAGATTTATTGTGAATAAATCACTTCCACAGCAATAGGAACAGATATTTCACATAGCTTCCAAGCCATCGGACCATGGTTGTAATACGCACACGAGAAAATAGTTTGTCGGAGTTTCCCACTAAGGGAATAAAAGCATACAGACTCAAACTCGTTAGTCTGTGTTATACCAAGCTCGCCAAGCTACAATAACTAGAGCCTAAATACATGTACTACCATAGATGCTGCTCACTATAAATGATTTTTTAGCTTATTAGCCAACGATCCTAACAAATTTATGCGCAATTACTTGTTTATTAGTGTGAAAAAATTATAAAAAATTTTAAGAATCTAACTCAAATGACTTTTGAAAAAGCAATAACGCAAGATGTATACATACATAATATATTACATCAATTTTATTTTATACGTGAACTGTTTTACTTTAATTGAGAAAATTCATACGATATCATGGTAATTATTACTGTCTTATATTTGTCTTACATAACAATACCAACATACCACCAAAAATCTATCGAGTGATTTTAAAACGACAGCACAGTTTTCGTCAAAGTTCAATTTTAGTTAAAAAAAAACAATAACTGATGGAATTAAATGGCAAGTACATTTGTTTGATCGCGACAAATTGCCATTCTCACTTCAATCATCTTTATTTCTACAAACATATTTTCTCATTGTAATGATCGTGCCTTATATGCAAATAAGTGGCTCTTTGTATCAATCAAATCGATGGTTAATCAAAATATTTAATGAAGAAAGGCTTACCTTTACAAGTAATGAACCTTTACTAGAAAACATTGAAAGCTTAAAATTTGATATCAGAGCTCATGCATTGATTTGCAAATAATAATAGCTGAAATTAGATATTAGTATCATTAATTTATTTGTAGCGTATAATTATCAGCATCGAATACTTACTTGATATAATAAGCAACTAACCAATGTTAATTGAAACTTCTTACTCTGCAAAACTCATTAAATTTTAGTATTGTAAAAATTGTTACACATCAACATTTAATTGGAGGCAACAATGTATTAGTGTTTGAGCATGACTTTATTCTATGACATCTTATTATAAATGCCGATATTTCAATATCTTTCTGATGTCCTCTTCAGGGCTACATAATTAAAAATACACATAGTTATATTAATACAGTCGTTTAACAAAAATATATATAGTAACAAAACAAAAAGTTTACAAAATCATTACCAATACAAGTGCGAGGATAACAAACATGAGTTACATAGTTTGCCGAGCACTGAACATTAAAAATTCATAATTATAGTAAAGTTCATATTGCACAACCAAGATCTTGTACTCCAAACCAACATGTCATCAAGTAATAAAACAATGTATCAAGAATGTAATAGCTCGTACAGATGCAGAAACAGACAGAAAGCAAATCACAACATTTCTTTCACCTCTCAACATTTCTTTTACCAGATTTATTTTAGTTAAAATTGTAATGACGGTTTTTTGTTTGACAATATTTTAAATTAAAATAAAACTGACAGTCACAAAAACCAGTATTTTATCATTAATAAGATCATAAGTGCGATAATCTGGTAAATTATTACATAGATCAATGTATTTCACGGTGGTAAATGATGCAAGTAAAAAAAAGTTTTACGCAACACCGGTAAACGAGTAACCAAATGACCAACGATTAAAAATATGATTTCCAATGAAGATTTAATCAAATCTTATAGTTGTACCTCCGATTACGCGATTAAAATAGTAAAATAGCTTAATGAATGAAAATTTGAAATGGATTGGTTTTTTTCTTGATGCTGCTTGAGCTAACATGTCGATCTAAGTTTTTGGTTGAAACAAAGTCGGTAACTTGACAGAAAACAAAAATTTGTTTTGTTGTATAGGTACTGACTTCCGCAGATATTTGAAGTGACAGAAGTTACTAACAGCACTATTTTCTTAATATTAGAAAAGTTGTCATGTATAAAATACTTGAACCGTATAGTTCGAATTTCAGATATTTAATTAATGCATTAGTTGACAAAACTCTGACTTAAGTACTCTAAATTCTAACGGTGACTGAATGTGAGATAGTATATTGAAAGGACGACAAGAAATCATTAGTTTTTTTGATAAATTTTTCCAATGAGTAAATGGAGTTTATTTTTTGGATAGTACGTAGATAGCAGTTTTACAAGATTCTCACTTGATGCAGTGACCAGTTACATTCAAACAATAGTATACGAAGACACATGAACGACATGAGTTTACAATATCAGACTGATAATCACCAGTCATCACTCCAAAAAAATTTATATTCTAACTTGTGACCTACATTAGATATAACTGTACTAAACTAACTTTTACTATTGGAGAATATTATAGCTATCATTACTATTTACAATATGTACCGTTCTGTTAGACACGCTTTTTACATTGCCATTATTATCACTATTACAAGTATTATTATCATTATTATTTTAAATTAATCATTTTACATGCTGACTTTTACAACATAGTAGTCCGGGAGTCTATGGTCAATTTTCATAAGATAATTACCAGCTGAAATAATATTCTTATACATTACACAAGAGCAAGAAGTATTAAACATTAGTACAACTGCGGGATCGATCGCTGGAATGTTTTTGCGCGATATTGTTATGAACATGTCATTTTTTTTTATCAAATGTTAAACATAATCACTGATGAGACTTAACAATACATCGGTATCGTTCGATTATGAACAAAAAATCATCTCTTCCACCTGACAGAAAGGGAAAGATAGTTTTTACGCTTTAAGCTTGAAAAAATAATTTTCGTAATGTTCGGAATGTATATCAAACATAACAAACACTTCTTACAGCTTGAACAAGGGCCAAAGCACTTCTTACACTCGTTCGAAAGTGCAAATTTTGGGATGATCGCGCAGTGTTTGAACCCCACAAGCTCTTGTTATAATTGATAATTATCTGCACAATACGAAATGAAGGCATCTATTGTGTTTTTAATCTTTGGTGAATTACACTAAAAGAAAAATGGCAGCAAATAACACGTGTTATATTTAGTTTTAATTATCGTTGCATCCAACAAGATAAAATTCCCACATTGTTTAAGTACTTATCGCCTTCTTTCGGATCCTCAGTAGTTATATTTGTGTTAAACATGAAAAATACAACGTATAAATATTTTTAAACACTAATAATAATTATTATTAGAAAATAATATATTCATCTTCGTGGTTTTACGTTGTTGGCATCGTGCCGTATTGTTACAATACACATGGCTTGAAAATTTTGTTGTTTTAGTTCCTTTTGACATGATAAGACTTCAAAACCGATCCGTCGAAATTATTTAGTTTTATTATCAAAGTATCCATAATATTTACCAAGAGTTTAATGTATTTGCGATTCTTTCTCAAAACAATAAAGGGATTTTTTTAGCCTTTGTGAAAAATGGGGTTAAAATTCCACCTCGTCAAATTACTAAGTCCGACAAGAATGTGAATTTCATCCTCATCATTTCAATGTATCATATTACGTAACAATATTCCTATAACGCCTGTAAAAATAACAAAAACAAGGTTTCTATCAATTCCTCCAGTCCATACGAGAATCCCACGAATATACTGATAGTGTATAAGGAAACGTTTGTATTCAAATAGGAATTTCTATCAAAAGAGAGAGACAGATAATCAAAAGATCTGCAACAAACGTGCGTTTCGTCAGACATATAATTTAGGATGTCTGTGTATTGAGGGTCATTTAATCTAATCCCCTCTTACTTTAAATGTAAAATTCTTGTTTACGAAAAAAACTTATCCTGGCTCTAATTTTTTTCAAATTTTCATGTGTCCAATACAACTCTAATAAACATGTAATTTTTGCGAAGAAATATTCATACGCCAATATTTTTCATTGTTTTTTTGCCATTATACTAATTCTAATAGTTATTTACGTAACAAGTGCGGAAAAGACGATTTCCCGCACGAGTCGTGATTGACTCGCACGAGTGGCCGGATTTGCTGGGAACGAGTGCCAGGTGTAATCACACGGCACGAGTTACCAGCAAATAGAATGATACATTAAATAAATTAGGAAAAAGTATAAATAATTTGTATTAAATTGTTTCATATTGTTTATGACGTACATTAACACACGTTTACATACTGAGACACTCGCTCGTGCACCAATATAGTAACAAGTGTCAGTATCATTCTTCAAAGACCATTGCGGTCAAAAAAAAAGAGTAAAAAATGTTTAGTGAAAAAGGTGGTGCGGGATCCAGGGGCGGCAGCCGCACTGGGAGTGCAGGGGGTAAAGCCCCCGCTGGGGGGTACGGGGGACGAAGCCCCCGCTATAAAACAACGAACAGGCTCGTTCAACAAAAAAAGTAACTGCTTTATCGTGAATCTATAAGTAGTACAACTATGCAGCAACGATCAAAGTTCGAATGTTTTGACGGTTGAGACTTGAGACTATACCAAGTAGAGAGAGATATGCATATAACTATTACCTATACTGTACCCGCGGGGTGTGTATTGAGGATACTATCTACGTATCATTCAGGTATTATTTGGTATTTATTGCATGCCGATGATGCAGTTCGCTGGTAAAAGATTTAATAAGTGTTCAAAATCGCGCGCGCATTATACGATTAAAAAAATAATTTTTTTGTAGTGTTGAAGAAAATTGTCAGCATTGCGGGAAAGGTGTGCGGCATAGGATTTTCCGCACACCTTTCCCGTACACTGTGCGGAAAATTATTTTCCGCATACCTATTCCGCACACTATGCGGGAAAATCTATTTTCCACACTAAAAACAGTGCGGTAAACGACTATTTTCCGCACACTATTGCGAAAAAAGTATTACGACCTTGAACTTTTGGATTTGTTAGAAAACTAGAGATTCTTTATTTATGTTAACTCTTTTTGAGGCAATAAAACGTAATATATAATATATGGTTCAAATTTCAAAGGAATAATTAAGGGGGATCAAGAGCTACGGGCCGTATCTAGTCGAGACCTCGAAGGGGGCCCAAATTGGCATTTTAATTAACCGGTTTTGTTACTGTTATGTTAATAAAAGCAGTAGAAAAGATTTTTTAACTTTTGTATAATACATAAGGACTAATTTTCAGTCGTAAATATATTATTAAATAAGTATGTTTAGCCGCATCGTTTTTGACGTCATTCGAAAGCTTAGAACTTGTAAAATATTATTCAGATCTGATAAAACGTTTTCACGCTTGATCCCCCTTAAGTTACATGTTTTTTTTTTTTATTATAAACGATTTATTTTTTTAGTTCGCCACATAGTTGGAATTTTATTAAAATTAAAAAAACTGATTTTTCTCCAATAACGTGTTCTTTAAGAAAAGAAAAAAACCAACAACGTACAAAATTTCCCGAATTCCATTACAAAAAATCAATTTTTTGTATGCGTTCTGTATGAAAATTTTCAAACCAAAATACTGAAGAAAATAAAGTTATTTGATGATTAAAAAATTAGTACGAAAACAAGCACGTTATCGAATGGCACGAAAAATTGAATATTTTGTGCTAGGATAAAAAAGTTTTTTTTTTGGTTCGGTTTAACGATAAACGATTATTTTGATTCATCATCTCAAGAAAATTCTCAGTATTTTACTATTGCACACACGAAGTCGATGCGAGTACGGAAGCAAAAATCAAGGGCTACTCTCGAATGCAGTCTTTTTTTTTCTCAGGTCCAAAGTCAAGAACACTCCACCCTCTCGCGCCGTCGGGGAGAGTCTCCGTTTAATCTGTCTAAGTACGGGATAAAGAAGTTTGCCATCACGCCAGCTAATTACAATGCGCGAAGACGTCCTCGGGGAAGGAGAGTCTCGGGGCATGTACGTGAGCGAGCTCGCCAAGTGGATGGCAAGGGAGCAAAACAAATAACAAAAGAAAAAAGCGGTGGAGAGACTGTAAACATGGAGTTGGAAAAAGAGCAAAAGTTGGTAAATCACCGGCAGAGGGGGACACATTTATTGGATCGTTAGCAGTTACGGGCACGTGTGTTGCAGAGAGCGTGTGGAATCGCAAAAAAACGACTTCGCTGTATAACGCGTGTGAACCTGACACACAATTTACGAAGTGTTCTGCTGCGCGATTTTTTCCAAACGAAGTTAATTCTCACAAACTATTGAACTTCACTGCACGCCTGTGCCGGTGTAAGACTCGGATTTTGCAACAATAGTAATTTGGCAATATGTATTTTTTTTTTTTAAATATTGGTTATACTGCGTGTAATTCGATCCAAAACTTATTTAGTTCAGTAAGTTTCACTCTGTTTGCTTCTTCGGTAATCATTATCACTATTATCATAAGTACATGTACACATTCATATGATCATTTTGTAACTGGTTGAATTTAACATTGAATAAATTAATAATTGTGATGCGGTGAAATTGATACCAACTGCTAAGTAGTTAGAAAACATAAGTAAACAATCTAAAACATTCATCGCTCTGCGAAGACGACAGTCTTTTTATTATTATCTACGAAAATCCCCAACCACATTCACATATTCAGTACTAAAAAAATACAAGTACTGCGATGTACGACAAATACCTGTTTGGATGCTTTATTTGTTTTTACTGTGATGTGCGGGCACAGGTATGCATACACAATATATACATGTTACTCATGCACAGACAAGTACAGACTTTTCTTACCATGGGCCCAAAGTGCAGCAGAGCCTTTTCGCCCTCAGGCCACACTTTGGGCCCTTGAAACCACTTTGCGCCCACGGGCAGAAAAATTTTTTCGGCCCTAGGGCGAAATAATATACGAGACTCGGGCACAAAAGTAAAACAAGCGCGCCCTTCGGGCGCTCATGTTTGTACTTTGTGCCCTAGTGGCGTAATGTACTATTAATTCATATTCCAGTAACCGCAAATGCTTAACGATACAAACATTGCTCGGGCGGTAACATAACATGGAGGGATGAGCATTTACGTTCCATTCGCATGCATTGGTGTACGCAGCTCGAGGGCACGAGTTGTGTGTGAATACATTTTTTTTGTTTGAGTCTGTCGAAAATTGGTTTTGTTTTTTTTTATCTTGGTAATGTTTTATGATGCGATAAAAGATTTTTAATATGACCTAGAATTTTATTCAAATATATTTATGAAAAATTTAACGCATCACAAATGATAACAATTATGATTGGATGAATAGGAAATAACATGAATGATGTAAGATTTTTGGATACAATTTTTTTATTTCAATAATCAGAGGATTACAGCTTTTTTTAATCTCGATTACGATACAGTCCATCATTTATCTGAAATAGGCGGATTTTATCAAACAATTTTTCTAAAAAATATTTATTAGAACTGAAGCCAGTACTGTGGTTAGATTATTCATCATTCTGTCTGACTGTATTACAGTTGATTGTATCAAATTTAATGATACGTGCATCATAAAATATGGATTATTTTATTTTTGTACAATTCAAAACGTTTTATTCTATTTCAAAACTTAATTTAGTATGTGCACTTTTTAAAATCAAAATAACTAGATGATAATCATTCACTATGATTTTATTTTATAATTTATATCAGATTGTAATATTTTAAGCACTATCAAAAATACAAATCTTATATTAATATTCTAATGTTTAAATAGTTGGATTGTTTGCATTTTAATAACGCAACCGTGCATTTTAATGAGACAATATAAAAAACTACATTTATCAATTTATATTCTATATTTTATCGATTATGCATAGAGAAATTTGCGATAATCGTACGGATAATGGTTTTAAAATGAAATATGATTTCCTTAGTCTAATTATATAAATAAGAATCAACGTTTATCCGTAGGCATTAAATAATATTGATGAATAAAGCTATTCAAAACGTGTGCAGTGATGTGCAACGAAACTAAGTAGAAATTTAATCTTAACTTAAATATTACAAAATTTAATATCTTGCGTAAACAAGAATTATCAACTACTAGTCTAAATTAACTACATTAATGCCATATCGAAACTCTAATGAATACTGGACTAGAAGCTCTCTCACTTTTTGTCATCCTACAGTGCATTTGAAGATTCGGAAGAGAACACTATTTCGTTATGCAGTTATACGTAATAAATTATGAACGTATTCGATGCATTGATTTCAAAACACGAGTGCTGCGAGACACAGTTCCCACAGTTCAAACGCAAACTAAAACCATACTTTTCGGTTTCTAAAGTCGAAAACTTCTCCTGATACCGTACACATATTTTCTCGGAACAATTTAAATTTCCGTCCACATACAGCGAAGCTATTACACGCCTCTCCCAGTGCCCCGACTAAAATGAAATAAATTTCAACGCAGCGCCGCATGCTTTCTGGCAGATTTCAACTCGAGCTGCGATCGTTGCTTCTTTTTCGAATCTCGTCCCTCCTACATCTCCTCGCTCTGCAGGTGTTTCTCCTCTGCCACAAGGTCAACGGAACCCCCCCAGCGGACGTTTAGCCGTACGAGCAGTAGTAGCCAAGCGGGTAGTACGAGTTGCGCGCTGAAAAATCAAAACAGGGACAAGGTAAACACGCCAGCTCCGAAGTTAAAGCAGCCGAGGGCGGAACGCTCTTTTTCATTCGACTCACATTCGCACAAGCCGGAGTACTTGTTGGAGTATCTGACGCCGTACTGGTTGCATTCCGGCCAGCCAAACGAGTAGGGCTCGTCGCCCAAGATGTTACCGCTGAAAACAAAACGGCGATCGCGTCTTGTGAATCAATACTTATCAATCATTTGCTAATTTGCTACTTTCGCCCCGCAGCCGGGATCGTGCAAAGTGATTTGTTTGTCTGTAGGAAAATAATTCGGAGGACAACCCCAAAAGGCTCACCTTGGCCCGTAATTGCAGACGTAGTTCTTCGTGTAGCCGTTCCGGGGATCGTAGTAGTACGAGAAGCCGCAGCCGACCAAGAACGTGTCGCCCCAGACAACCTGCGAGGACAGAGCGAGCAAACAGTCAGACGGAGCGCTTGAGTTCAACGTCGGAGGAAAGTTGGATTATCGCTTATTCTACGATGAATCGCTGGTGAAATTCATCGAAAACGCAACGTTGATCCGATCTCAATGGAATCCCAGTCTCTATGGTTACATTGCCGTTTAGTTATTCATTATACTGTACTGACAACTTGTAACTGGTGTTGCGAAAAATCATAGTAATGATTTGCACACGACTTTGAATCCTTAGGAAACTCTATTGAAAAAAACCATGTCGAAAAATCATGTCCGAAAACCATATGGAAAACCGCATGAAAACATGTGGTTTTGCTACTCCATTTTCATGTGGTTTTTCGTCTCAAATCGCCATGTGGTTTTGTTAAACCGTGTGAAACTCGAATCATCAATACTTAGTTATAATAACTGCAAAATAGTAATAGCTAGTAATTACGAACAAAAAACATAGAATTGAAACATTTCATAATGTAACAAGACTACATGGTTTTGTTTTCGGAGAACCACGTGGTGGTTTGAGACAAAAAACCACATGAAAATCGAGTAGCAAAACCACATGTTTTCATGCAGTTTTCCATATGGTTTTCGGACATGGTTTTCCGATATGGTTTTTTTATCAATAGAGAAGTGACAAAACATGGTATTGTACCCAATCTATGTGAATCTAACGTTGAATCGGCGTTGAAACGACGCAGTCAGTTCGCCTCGTCGTCGGAATCTAGGAGCTTTTTTCCCAAAATGGTTTCCGCAAACAGTCACGGATAGAATACATCCATACCTGCGTGTAATGCGCGGTGACGGGACTGAAGCCGGCCCTGTAGTACTGCACCTCGTTGAACCAGTCCTGGATCTTGAGCCTCCACTCCGGCTCGGCGTCGTAGAAGCTGGCCGGCGTGCGCGTCGTCCACGTGCGAGCCAGATTCTGGCCCACTTGGAATCTCCCTTTAATCAGACCGATGAGGTGGTGAGGTGGATTTCAATGAATTTCTCGGGGGTGCAAGAGGTTTCGGGCTGTAGGAACCTGACGCACATGTATGGAACACTAGTGCCGCTTTTGTTGGAAAATCAATGCGCGAGTATGTATGTAGCAATGTAATGAATTACAGCGATTACAATTTGTTTCACTCGAAACAACAAAACAGCTCAATAGTAGTCGCGTCGAAAAATTCCACCCCTTGGTTTCTTTATTGCAGGTCAATGCCAGAGCCGACGGGGTAATCATTTTTCGATCATCAGAGGTCGGATCGATATATGTGATCATGTAATGTATAGTGATGTAGTATGGATCTATATTATATTACCTTTTCCATAAACATTGTGGGTCGTCATACCTTTTACACTTTTACCGCGTTTACTTTGATTTGATATTTTACAAAAACATTACAGCCATGGGGTCTTGATAATTTAAAACATAGCTACCTTCATGAAGATACATTCGACCAAGCATTAGTTTTTAGTGCAAGTGATAAGAACAAGTTTTCTATGTATTAGGAAAGGATCACTCGATTTTTCAATATCCACTCCCTTGTCAAGAGTCAAACTTCAGATGTTATAAGTATCTTGAGTATATGGTACAAAAGTTGGGCCTTTTAAAATTTTAAATACATTACAATAGTACCTCAAAGGTCAAAAAAAAATTGTAGAAAAATGATTTTTAGTACACTTGGGGTGAAGTTATTTGCGGACAAACGTGAGAAGTCCTGAAAAACGGTGCCTCGGCCGGCTCCGCGCGTATAATATCATGGTAATCGCATGCAAATTTCACTTTTCAAACCGACGGCGTGTTCATTGCACAGTGTTGAGAACGGAAATCGGGCCTTGCCGTTTATCTACCGCAAATGACGAGGCACTGACTGGTTCGGCGTGAGAAAAAAAAAAAAAAATCCTCCGTCCAGTTGGAATCCGCGGTCCCGCAAACATGGAGGACGAGAGGAGTCGATTTCTCCGGATTGTATAATTCATCGCGTTTTTTTGGAGGTGAATGAAAAAAAAAAGTTGTCGTTCCATTTTCATGCGTATGCACAAAAAAAAAAAAAAAAAATCCCATAGTTTTTTCTGCAATGTTCCACTCATGCATTTATACGTATCCATTGCAACAATGCCAGCTATGTATATACACCAATGAAGGTGAGCACCCGCTGCTCTTTGCTCCGTCGATCAAGCAACTCGCAGATGTTAATCACGGGAGTCAGCAAAAAGACCACTCACCGACGTTACGGGAATGGTCGTGGTCCTCGGCGCAGATGCTGGCCCAGTGTTGAGCTCGCGCCGCCAGCTCGTCGTCCCAGACCTGCGGCGAAAAGTCGCACACGTGCCTGTTAATCTCGGGAGCCGCACGAGCGACCCGCGTCCCGGGAGAAACGCACAGAGGGACGGAGCGCGCGAGCCGGAGCCCGGCGCTTTTGTCGTCACGCGTCCCATGCCCTCGCGGACTTTACGGCGTCGCGAGTGAATATCCCGCGGCTTTGCTCTCGCCTCGATTTTTTCATCGGAAGGCTTGTTTTTTACTCTTTGAACGATTTCAGGGGAAACAAACGTGGCGAAATTGTCAACATTGACCCACGCGTTGAAAGTTACGCACATGAAATTGTTTGCGCGAGAAAAAAGGGAGGAAGACTCAAATTCGTATACTTCCTCCATCCCGTCGTGTGATTATGAGTTTTTTTCAGCAGAAACAAATAATAACTTTGACATCGTCTTTTCTTTCGAAAAATAATATCATTCAGATTTTTCAAAAATCCCATTTTTTACGAGAGTTCTCCTGCATAAAATAAAATATCAAAAAACATTTGTTTCAATATCTGTATTGATCAAGATCGAAAGGACACGCCAATTTTCAACATTATATTTCACTCGTAGCTGCAACAATATTTTAAAAATCAAGTTTATTTGAAAACTCTGAATCGTATTATTTTTCCTGTAGGGGGAAACGATATAATATTCATAATTATGTAGATCCGCATGCACTAGATATACCGCGTTAAATCGTACCATCTCCATCATCATCTTCGCCGACGGCTGTCCCTGAATTTGGCCCAGAGCTACGAGCTGTCGGAGGCGGTTGTGCTCGTCGAGGATCGTCCTTCTATCCTGACACGATACTCCCGTTCCTGCCGATCGAAAAAATCGCACGCATCAGCTTTTGCATAGGTATATCATATATTATTATTATAATTATGTTATATAGTGGTGATTCCGATGCGTCATAATTTACGATCTCCATTATTGATTCAGCCAAGCCTGATTATATCACTGCTCATCATCTGGATGATGACAGATCGAGAAAAAATGAAGGAAACAATAAATGTAGAGTTTACGATGGACTCGTCAATTTATGGATATTGCGGTCTCTTCTTTCTAATATCTTTCGAGGAACCGGAACATTAGTCAGTCGATCGCGCGAGCGATGCACCAAATTCGTCGGTTTTCGGTGAACCGTAATCCTCCGAAACTATATACGACGCCTAATAATTAATATAATATATGCCGATGTGACACTGTCGTTTGAATTGCTAAAACAGCCAAACGCAACGAAGCTAATGGCGCGGACGTGCGTGTGTCAAAAAAGAAGACGTCAAAGTGCCTGCTAATGGATTTCTTTTTCGTCCACTACCAGCGTGGCAGCGTCGTTAGCGATCTGACATTTTTAATTATAAAAGCGTGACATCACGCAGGTGATGAGTGAGCGGAGAAAGGGAGGTGGGGCAGATTGACACCAGACCGCCCGTACATCATCAGGCCTTCCTCCTCTGTCGCTTTGAAGTACATAGTTGGTTCGATGTAACGTCGTTTTCGTCATTATCGTTTTCAATAACCACGTTGTGAACATTGAATGTGAAATGATGATAAAAAAAAAACCGATAATCGTAGTTTTGTTTGCTGCGATACTCCATGGATGTACCAAATGCGTGGGAAAATACGTTAGAATCATCATATTTATTTTTGTTTTTTTGTTTTGTTTTGTTATTATGAATCATCATATGTTCGGAGCAGTGATCAAAGTTCGGTTGTTTCGTTATAAATTTATTACCAACTTGTTTCTTTTCAAATATCAATTTTTGTAAAATTTCAGTCGACTCTTTTTTATTAACGAGCAAAACTAATGTTTTTTACGAGAATTATCCTTACTCCCCGTATACATTCGCATGGTGTGAATTTGAAGCTTTACATCTTCAAAAAGATGATGTCAATTTTTACGAAGTTTTAACTATACCAAAGATACAATTTTCATACCTACCAACTCAAAGGAATTAATTGTTTTTCAAAAGCAGCACTGCATACAGGATCCAGAATTTTGGCGGCCGCTTGCAAAGGAGATCGCACGTGATTAAACGTCGGATCATTTCAGATAACGGATGTACGTATGCCGCGCGTGCAGAGTCGTGGATTGAAAATTGCGTTGCTGAGAGGAGACGGGAGAGATCGAGCGTGCTTGGGACTCCGATGGCTGGGATACTTTATGCGCGCGATAAATTTTTCGGCTCCTTTTGGAGACGCGGCCACTGAGAGCCGATTAACCATTTAGGTGCAGGTTTGATACCGGTGCCGCTGCTGCTGCTGCTGCATCGATTTATGAACAGTTTCGTCCTCGCCATGGTGGTGGTTCTATTTTTAGGCGTGATCTCTTGCATCTGGGTATGTTGCGGGACTTCGGTACCTCGGCTTTACATAAAATGTGGGAATGCTTTCGTTTTCGAACAAAAGTAGAATTACTGCTGAACAATTGGAACTAAGCTTTTTTCAACCCCGATTCACTATTTTTTATTTTTTTCATTTTTACTCTCCATCCTCGCTTTATTAAAAATTATATTATTTATTTGTAGGTATTATAATAGCTTTGAATATCCTCCTTATCAATCCCACATGTCTTTGTATTTTGAAAAATTTGCAATCCATTTGGTTTTTATGCGTAACCTTGTGAAATATTTCTTCTCAATTTGTTAAACAATTTATATTAAGGAATTCAATGATTAAATAGAATTTTTTAAACGTAACCTCTAAGGCGAATGGTTTTTACAGCACTAAATAAAATTTTTTTATTTTTACTAGATAGTAGGTAGGGGTAAATTACCCAGTATTTAACCGATTTATCCCAGTTTTCGACCGAAAGCTTATAATTAAGTAATTTCAGAGATAATCAGTATTACTTTTGGCGAATCACACTCCTAATATCACCAACATTTAATAAAAATTTCCTTACTGAAAAAAAATACAACAGAATTTATTAAAATAATGTTATTG
>JAPYYV010018975.1:0-11008 GCA_030522625.1 Copidosoma aretas | reverse complement strand
GGTGCAAATGATCAGAATGAGTTTTGTTAAATATTCGTACATAATTTTTTTTAATTTTGTTTTTCTTAGGGGGGCAGCGCCCCCGACCCCCTCCTTGCCTTAGCCCCACTCACTCCTTACCACCACCCACCCTCACCCCCGCGTGGTCGGCATTATTTCATATACTTGTACTATAAAATAGTTTGTGGCACACACTTGGCGTGCGCAATCCGCTGCGCTCGAGCGCCACACACCGGCCACGCTCGCGTTTTCAACTCGTTTCACTTGTATCACATCATACGATTTTGCTGTAGCACACGCTAAGAATAAAACAATTTTTTTTGCTAACTCTTATCAGACGTTCTTTATTTTGTATATTTTAAACATGCTGTATGAAGGGTATTATCAAAATTGTATGTATAAAATATTGTATCAAGTAATAATTAAAAAAAAATTTTTACATTATTTTTGTAATCTGAAGTGTCATTGAAAATTTTTCTTGCGATGAGGTAGATTAAAAGTCAATGGAAGCTGAAGCGAGTAAAATGTCCAACCTTTAATTTGTAAGATCTAGTATGATGGTACTATTGATTCCACGCATACTGGTTTCCGGGGTTTTACGTATCTATCCGACCCATCCATTCTTTTCTAGCCCAATCTACCTACCCTAACTTAATGCCCTTTTTTCCTAATTCCTCTGATACATTAGTCCATGTATGTGAGTTTTTTGTGCGGGCCCCAATTGCAAAGTTCCTCTAGATGACTTAGCCATCCATTCCACTGGGTACTATTTACAGGGTGCAGCAATTGTCCAAAGCACATCCCGGCAGGTCTTTATTTAATGAAGGGATCTCCTTCATTAACCATATACTGTACTATACAGACTGTTGAAACCGATACTGATTTTACCGACGAGCTGACCAAGTGTAAGCTTTCTGCGGAAGGAAGCCTCTGGAGGTCCAAAATATCGTTCGGAAAATCTACTAATCGTCTTAAAGTCAGATAAGTGGTTATTTGGTATCCTGGATACTGCTCTTATCGAAAAAGCCCGAAAAACGAGAATCTCGATAGCTTTTTGACGGGACTCAAACTCTGGTCTCTCGTAGGTTCTCAGACTAGGCAGCCAGCATGCTAACCGCTAAACCATCAAAGTTCCGAATTTGGAAGAGTAATTATTACAATGTATTTTAATTTAAATATTCAAAATTATATTACAATACAAAATCTTAACATTGTGTATTTTTTCGAATTTTTTTTGGTTTAAAGATGTATTTTAAGTATACTTTAAATTAACTGACGTATTTTAAGATGCTGTATTTTAAATGCGATTTCTTAAAATTTTTTTTTTTTTAATGAAATGTACTTGTATTTGATAATATTTATTCGAGTATTTCTAATATAATACTGGTTAAGAGGATGTGCTAGTCAGTATGTATAGTTTCCTTTATTAAAGATGTAATTTTTGTGGTGCAGGAGTTATAGCCTTCCTCGCAAGTCCCCAGCCACTCCCTACCAGCCCACCTTAATATTTTGATCTTCAGTAAAAATTTGTGAGGAAGTAAGGGTAAAATAGCATACCTTTGTCCATTTGTTGTCTATAAGTGAGACCCACCACGCCCTTACAGCCCTTCCCCCCCATAGCCTTTCTCGCCCCACCCCCCACAAAATGACGGAAAAATCTTTTTTTTTCCTGATTATAAATGGTTGAGCCCCCCTCCCTCCCCCTATGGATGCCATGCACTTCTTGTATGGCCCCCCGCATCCTACCAAAGCCCCCCCCCCCACATTTCCACATTCTTTCAAAAATAGCTGAATTCTTTAAAAAGATGACTAAGCCACCCGCAACACACCACCCCAGCCCCCCACACTTACTCATCCTTTGGAGAGAAAGCCGAATTTTTATGACAGCAGCTGAAGCCTGATACTCTCCCTAAAAAGGCTTCTCAGCCACTAAAAAAAAAAAAAAAAATTAATTGCATAAAATAATAAGTAATTGGTTTTATTGGGTTATAACTCAAAGTAATTCAAGCAATTAGGGAGGTGGCGATATTTTTATCGGTATATCTAAAATAATTATTATTCTGTTTATAATATAATTTTTTTTAATATAAATGTCAGAATCGCCAATAAGTTACTTTAAATTTGTCCAATTATTGAATCTTTACCAGATCCACGATAGCTTCTATAAAAAAAAAGAACGTAAACTTCATTTATATGCTATCTTAAAAAATATTGTTTTCAACAGAATAAAGAACATTCAGTTCATACCAAATTTCCTCACTATTTTTGAGATATTACTATTGCACGCTGGATTGTTCTACTTATATTTGCGAAAAACTAATGAATTTAATAAACTAATGAATTAATTAATCCAAAGCCTCTCGTCCCCAAAGAATATATCAAAAAATGAAACTTAAACGTAGTATCGCTTCTAATAAACCAGTAGGCGAAGGATGGAAAAACAGTCAATAAGGAAATTCCTGCCAATAGAGCGGAATCGCTTCTAATTTGAATTTTTTGTAGTATGACTTCATTCATTAAAAAAATTGTTTTGTTCAACAACAGCGTGTGCTTAAATAATCATGAAGTAAATACTAAAAAATTACTAATTTTTCTTATTCTTTCGCTTATAATTTTTTTCCTAATAGTTGGATTGCAAAAATAGGAAAGATATTTTGTTCCTTATTTGATAATCTATCTATCTGCGCAAAGAAGATCATGGAAAAATCGTTTTTCGCAAAGTGATAGTGCAAAAAAGCGCAAGGATTGTTTGAATTTCAATCTATGAGCACTCATAACGTCTACATTTCAAAATAAGGTACGAAAAAATTTGTGTTTTGATATCCCTTAAACAGATCTTGGCTCATGCGCAAGGTTTTTGTGTTAATTTTTAAATTGATATCACAAAATGATTATAAATTGAGAAATTCAACTGACTCTCCTGATCGTAAAAATGTAGATAGATCAAATTTTTAAAATAAACATTATTGATAATAATGGAGACTTTGATCTTAAAGGAGAATAATTGATTTTTTTTATTTGCCTCCTTTTTTTCAAAACAACTATTTGGCAACTTAAACAAATACGAATAACTCTGTCAATTTACTTTTTACAAAATCGATTTTGATTCATGTAAAAGGGCCTAATCAGGGTGTCCAACACTGGCGATTATTGCCACTCCGGCTATTTTCAGCCTTCCATGGCGATGTTTTTTCTTGAAGTGGCTATGGAAATTTTTTGGCTATAACGTAAGCTGGGGCGGCGATTTTTGCTATTTCTATGGACCGAATGCCTTGGATGTATATATATATATATCTATTAACCGATACGGTGGCACAGCAGTAGAGTTGCAGTTTTGTCAATTACTAAAGTCAAGCAGCGTTTGGCCGCAGTTAGTACTTGGACAGGTGACCGTTCAAGTCTCACCGATTGCCTCGAGATTTGGTGTGCAAGAGTTCAGTCCCGATGTCTTCGTCGTTTACGAGGGCCCATACACCCAGTCAGAACTCAAGTAATATACCAGGGTGTTCCAGGTTGGGTTTTCCCCCAACCCACAGGACTTTTCCTGGGCGAATGCGAATTCCTCTTCCTTTACTTCTCCCAAGTGCTGAGTGATTAGAGTAGTGCCTTTAAGAAGAGACGGATGTATAGCACTATAATATAAAAAAAAATATGTATCTATTTACATACCTTACACCTACATAAGAGCAATAAGTGTAACGTGTGCCGTTTTTTTCATATGTCTATCGTTGTCTATAGGTATGTTCGGGGACCGAGATTGGGCGTCCATAAACCGAGGGTTTTCTGGCGAAAATCAGCTGTGTACTTTACCTGTTCTTATATATCTGTATTTATAGCCCGCAGTGTTTCCGATTCGCCCGGTACATCCTGTGTATTCTAAATCTTTATCAAGTTTGTTTTCCTTCGTAGCTCCTTTCATACATCCTATCGTTTTCCAATCCTCTACTTTCTTATATACTATAATTCTTTTTCCCATTTTGTATCATTTTTATTTATTATGGCTGTTAATTTTTTGATCAGTTATAGATAAGGCCATCTGCTCTTGTCCATTTTTGTTATGTGCAAATAGTAAATTCACTACCTTTTTCTTATGCCTATGTCTATGCTAACCTTTCCCGCCTATATTTGTCATATATATCATGGTATGTTTGCATTCAAACCTAAAATGACATTTGTAAACCTGAATCTAATTTTTCCCCTTTTTATTTTCTTTTTCATTCCAAAATCTATGTCCACCTTGCCCGCCTAAAGCTTCTGTATACGAGCGCATCCAGAGAGATCGGGCTACCTCGCGCGTGCAGCGCATTTTTCGCTCAAGCACACTGTGTTTAACTCGCTCGTACGGACTGGAAAAAATCTTAAAAAATAATGAAAACATGAAAATCGATAAATTTTGTCCTGCTCTTCATGATGGTGCTATTATTTTTTGCTCAAAACCCTTTTTTCGTGTTGGAATATGTCTTTGTATTTTTTGTCGTTTCTCTGAAATTTTCCACAGTTATGAAAAATAAAATTTACACGAATCAAAAGAGCAACACTCGGACCACACGTCCACAAATTTTTAGAGTAGGAGAGTAAGAAATGCGTAAATGACAAGAAAATGAAGACGTTGACATTGGGTCAGCCACGCTTGATAGACAACTATATAGTTATAGTACAAACTGAAGACTTACTGATAGATACTTGACATTCATCAAAACATAGTTTTCGTTATGTATAAGTAGAAGTATTAAACTTTACTTGATCCACTGGATAGTTCACAAACAATGGAATTTGCAACTAAAATAACTTTAAAGTTTCAATTTGTTCTAAAATTTCCTGAAGGATCGTTCATTACCGTAGTTGATATTTCATACTAACATAATCGTATGTTAGTAGGCTGAGAGAGCAAACCCTCTAAACAAAGAAGAACTTTTAGATTGTGTGCAAGAGTGTGTAAAATCACAAAATTTGAAGACGAAGTTTACCAATGGAAGACCTGGACGAGACAGGATAGAAGGTTTTTTCAAACGTCACCCAGAACTCACAATAAGGATGGCATAAAATTTAATCAAGGCACAGGCAAAGGTAACTGAAGAGCATTTGAGAGAATGGTTTTTAGAAGTCTGGTCGTTTTTGGAAAGTAAAAACATGCTAACCCTAAAACCTTCTCAAGTATCTAATTATGATGGGACAAGTGTAGAGTTGTGTCCAAAAGCCATAAATGTAATTACCACAGTGGGATGAAAAAAAGTGTATAAGCAAGTTGATGGTGACAATAATGTAAAACTTTACTACCATGTTTATGTACAACGCTGGGGGCACTCGTGCCCCTCCTATGGTAGTGCACAAATATAAAGGTGCTGTTCTAGAGAAAGTCTTAATAAATTTCCCACGTAATTGGAGCTTGGGAAACTCTGAAAGTCATTGGCAGACCACTGAGACTTTTTATGAATACATAACAAAAGTATTTTATCCTTGGGCAATTGTAAATGAGCTTGAGTTTCCCATAGTGGTTCACTTGGATGGCCATTCATCCTATGCTTCTATACCACTGATAAGATTCTGTACAGATCACAATATTGAAATTATTGAGTTGTTTCCTCACTCAACCCACATATCTCAACCGTTAAATGTGTCTTTCTACGCACCTTTCAAAGGAAGCTGGTCAAAATCTGTCAACAAGTGAAAAACAGATAATAATATAAGTCTTCTGTGAAAAGAACATTGTCCGAATGTTATCAAAGTGACACTTGAGATTATGAGAGATAAAGCTTTAATTGTTCAAAGTGGCTTTAAGTGCATTGTATCATGGCTTTTAAACGAAAATGCTATAGATTATGATACATTCCGTAAAAAAAATAAAAAGAAAGCCATAACAATACCAGAAATAGCTCTTCATCAAGTAGGTAGTGGATTTTTGGAAGAATTTAAAGTGAAATATGGAATGGTGATAAGAAATTCGAAGGTTTTTTTGATTATTGGATAAACTAAAAGGAAATTTGAATGTAAATTCGAAGAGTATACAGAAAGATAATGAAGAATTAGCTTTTACGCAGTCAGAAGAAACTCTTTATACCTTATTGACATCATAAGATAGTAGATTAAAAGATTAGTTTTATTTTTACACTTTCTTTATTTATATTTTTTTTTTGGCGAAAGGATCAATTATTCTACTCCAATCGTATTTACATTTTTTGAAAATTATCATTTTTTTTTTATTTTTTTTTAATGAGTTTGATTAAAACAGTCTGATTTTTATTATACACTTCGATGAACTTTTTATGTTACAAAATTTTTAGCTAGAATTTAATTATTTTGACTTACTTAATTTTAAAAAACTTAATAAATTTTCAAATATAATTATGTTTAATTTTTTTGCAAGAATAAGAGTTTGAGATGTTTTTTCATCCAATATTTTCAACTAATTAGTCTACAAGCATGGAGGTAGTTCTCACCGACAAAGAAATCCTACTTGCCCTCGGTACAGAATGATCTTACATTATTTGTTCTATAATTAGTTATAGTAAGACAATTCAGGATAAGATTAAAGATTCAGAGATGGTACAAATACCTGTAATTGATGATGGCACAGTAAATAATTTGGAGTCTAGTGCCAGTTTTACCTTATCAAATGATGTTGAAATAGAGCTTGTTGATCCTTTTGAATAACAAAATATCAATGTGTATTAACCGAGTGGCTCGACTAATAATTCAAATGAAATCAATACAGAATTAGCTTGCAAATGTACTTAAAGTAAATATATCGCAAGTCTGATTGTTTCTTAATACCCACCGATTATTTACCTAAAAAAAAGACAAAATCTTGAAAAATCTAAAAAGCCTAAGATGGAAGCCACTGCAGCATCAAATGAGTTCTGGGACTTGTGTATTCACAAAGAAAACAGAAAAAAAATAAATGGAATTGAAAGCACAAGAAAAAAAGATGCGTCAAGCAGAAAGGAAAAAATTGTTGGATGAAAAAAATAAGGGAATGAAAGAAGCCAAAGAAACGACAAAAGCTATTTACGATAGATTAAAGGAATTAAATGTTAGAAGATTTATAACCGAGCCAAAGGAATTCTAATAATTTTGCCAAATTTCAAAATAATTCAAATGGTTCTTCGTGTAAAAATAATTAAGTTACGCTTGGTAATAAAATATTTCTTATTCACAAATGCAAATTTGTTTACTTAAACATTGTAAAAATATACAAAATTTACCATTCATAATTTTTTTTTATTGTGTTTAAGTAATTTTTTGCGTGGCGTATAATATGGACATATATTATGGGCCAGGTGGACAAAGTAAAAACAGGAGGCCTATAATATATACGAAAAATGACTCAGCTTTTCATTCACTTTAATTTTTTTGTGAACTCTTTTTTATCATTTTTTCTGTAAAAATTTGTTCTCTAGAGTCCAGCGCTTCAAATGGTGCCAAAACAATAATAGTAATTGTAGTTTTTTCTTTAAAATCGATGGATAATTGAAACGTCGCTGAATAACTGACCCATAATACGTACCTTTACCTTGTAAGCGTGCGAGTGTATTTGGTTATTTGGTTGTAGATACTAAGTTATATCATATTTTTATTTCGTATTGTGCTCGAGCGTACGGTTCTGCCGTTATCTTTTCATAACTCATATCACTAACGGTCCCTTTTATTGTTCTGCATCTGTATGTTTATTAAATTAGTCGTGCGAGAAAAATAAAAAATATTAAGTGGATGTTAAGGATTGGCTTTGGCTGCATTCGGTTGTTTTCGGCAATATTCGACGATGGGAGGGGGTGTGGTAGGTGTGTGTGGGGTGTGGGCCGTGTGGGCGGGGTTTGTTGGGGGGGGTGGCGGAGGGGGAGGTCGACAAATCCTGAAAATTTTCTAAGTTTTTGAGAGGAGGTCGTCATATCCTCAAAATTTTCTAAGTTTTTGAGGGGGGGTCTACAAATCCTGAAAATATTCTAAGTTTTTGAGGAGGGAAGAGGGGCGGGAGGGCTTAAGAGAAGCAACGAAAAATTGGAAAAATGATTTTTACCCAAAATCATAGGAAAAACGATGGATTATTTGAGAGAGGCCATAGGGGGGTCGAGGGGGGCACAAGTAAATTCCGATCACTCAAAACACGTAAATGTATAACAAAATTTACCCGTGATTGGAGTGGGGCTGAGGGAGGCGGAAGATTATTAGTCCTTATCACTGTATGTATATAGTAAGGTATATGTATATATGTCTCTGTTTGTCTTCCTATATTATATAGTTGTATGAACAAAAGTCAGTCCCAGCTCAAACCCAGCTCCCCTTCACCTCCTTATAACCTCCTACTCACCTCTCACTCACTTAAATTAATTATAAGTTCATCGATAGGATTTTCCTATGAAACAGAAAAAAACGGGCAGATTTAAAATATGTAGTTAAGTTTAAATGCAGAGACACAAGAATATATATGGAAACTAGAGGCAAGAAAGGTAGACATGGATTTAGGAATGAAAAACAAAAAAAGGGGAAAGAATAGATTTAGATTTATGAATATCACGTTGGGTTTAAATGAAAATACACCAGGATATATATGAGAAATAGAGAAAGGAATAGTTAGCCTAGAAATAAGCATAGGAAAAAGGGAAAAAATTTACTTTTTGCATATAATAAAAATGAATAAGAGTAGATGGCCTTATATATGCCTAATCGAAAAAGATACGGACTTGATCAATAAAAATCATGCAAATTAGATAAAAAAGGTAAAATATTACATAGAAGAGTAGAGTATGGGCAAACATAGTTTTTTAAAAAAGAGCTGCAAATGAAAATTAATTTAAGAAAATCGAAGATAATTTTACAAATAAATAGAAGACTTTTATGAACCATTAAATACAGAAAAACTGTATGGTTATTGACAAGTCAATCATCCCCAAAATGTAAAAAAAAAAGAAACAATCAGAGAGAGAAAAATAAACCAAAAAGAAAAACATAAAAGTAAGTTTAAAAGTTTTTAAGGAATATACTGTAGGCTTTGCGATGAAAGAAAACAAAATGTAAGGCACATATTGCTATGTCAATAGATAAAAAGAAAAAATTATAATAATGTTAGTCAGAAATATAGAATTAGTCGATAAGGATATTATATGCAGAAGGAAGATGATTCATGTGAATGTATGAGATATTTATGTAAGTAAATAAGAATATAAATGGAAACTAGAAGTAGGAAGGGTAGGCATGGATAAGGGAATAAAAAAGGAAAAAAAAAAGGGAAAAAGAGACTTTGTTTTACAAATAGCATGTAAGGTACAAATGCAAACCCACCTGTATATATATGAGAAATGAAGGAAGGATTAGTTAGCCTCGAAATAAGCATGAAAAAAAGGGAAAAAATTCGCTTTTTGTACATAATAAAAATAAACGAGAGGACATGGCCCTATTTATGCCTAATCAAAGAATAAACGGAATTAATCTAATTAAATCACACAAAATAGAAAAAAAAGATTAAGTTGTACATAAACAAGTAGAGGATAGAAAAAGATTCATAAAAAGAGCAGCAAAGAAAACAAACCTATTAAAATCAAAGATAGTTTCACAAAAGATAGAAGGACTTTTGTCGTTCATGAAATACAGAAAAACTATATGGTAATTGACAAGTCTATCATCCGCAAAATGTAAAAAAAAAGAAAAAAACAGAGATTCAAAAATAAAGTGAAAAGAAAAACATATATGTGGGTTCGAATGTTTTACAGTGATAGAATGTAGGCACTGCAATAAAAAAAAATATATGTATAAAGCACATATTGCTATGTCGAGAGAAAAAAAAATGAAATAATTATATCAGTCTGAAATATAAGATTGAAGGATAATAGGAAGATATACAGGAGAAATATGATTTATGTGAATTCATAAGATATTTATGTAGGTAAATAAGGTACCGCAGGCTTAAGATTGAAAGTTTAATGATATGTTAAGAGTTATAAATTGTAATATCATGTTAATGTAAAAAGATTTTCTACAATGTTGTAGTATGTTTTATCAATTGCGTATTATATTATATTGACAATAAGATTAGTAATAATTTAAAGAGATATACGTTTCTAACAGTTATGAAACAAGAAAAGAAAATGTAAAAGTATATAAAACGCTATGTAAGAAATAAAAAATTGAATGATAAAAAAATTTCTTTTACAAATATTAAGTAAAAAATTAAAAATGATATCTTACTATAAACTGATATCATTACTTGATTTTAAAATGTTAAAAAATAACAAAAAAAAGGATCATAACAGATTATGTATTAAAGATAATTGCGTAAATATTGTATACATAAACATATGTATCAATATTAACCTTAAATAAAAAAAAAATCCTTATCAGTTTTTAATTAGTAACAATTATTTGTTAAATTTTAGCGAATTTTTATGATATCGTTTTGGTTATCTATAATTGTACACCAACATATAAGTAAGAAAAAAAAAGTTTTTGTATTTATTATTTAATCATAAAAGTAATAATTTTTCAATATGTCGCTTGGCGCACGAAGGGCGCAAGGGGCAAAGCCCTACTTATAAATATGTATATATATGTATATATATGTACATATATATGGATCATTCCATGTGAACGTGGAGTGACAAAAAATTTTTTTCTTTCGAAACATATGGGAATCGATAGTGCTTGCCGAGAAATCATTACAGGAATTTTTTCATATTTTTTGACTCAGACCGTTACCGTCTGTGACTGTCACAAATTTCGGACGTTTATTTAGACTCTTAAATTGCGATTTTTTTGGGTAAATTATTGCAAATTGAAAAATTTTTTTAAAATAGTATTTTGTTAGTATTTTTTTCTTAGAATACGATAAAACTTTTTTCAATTTCAAAGGGGGTAGTTTTCACCCTTCTTTTTGGGGTTGAAAATTTAAATCTCGATTTTCGTGAAGTATGCCACAATGAATTTTTTTTTTTTTTTTTTTTTTTTTTTTTTTTTTTTTTTTTTTTTTTTTTTTTTTTTTTTTTTTTTTTATTTTTTTTTTCTTTTTTCAGTTTTATAT
>JAPYYV010018972.1:0-24666 GCA_030522625.1 Copidosoma aretas | reverse complement strand
CACTAAAACAACTATATAATATAGGAAGATATATATATATATTGTATTGTTATTGATTGCGGGCTGTGCTCTGAATTGATTGCTAGGTTTATTTCTATTTTTTTTCAACGACTCTCCTATTTAACTAAAGGAATTGTTGAAACAATCTGCTTCATCAATATCGTCATCCAGTACTGTATTGTTTATATCATGTATTTTTTCCATTTTATTATTGGTTTTTTTTTTTTGTTTTTTTACTGACTTTTAAGTTAATTATTCTCCAAAGTTGCCTTGTATTATTACAGTTTCTTTCAACAAGTACCCTGTCGTATCTTATTTTAGCTTCCTTCATGACTCTATTTAATACTTTAATATTGGTTTTATATTGAGTCTGTAGTTGCTTATTATTTCTTTCATTTTTCATTTTATTGTTAAGGGTTTCTTTAGTTTTACATGATTTGATGATAGCACTTGTAATCCAGTCTTTTCTTGGAATACAGCTATTTATTTTACCATTAGTATTTTTTGTATACGTTACTTTTTCTACGCAGTTTTGCAGCATTTTAAGTAGTTTAGTAATAGCTTCACTTGGCTCCTGTATTAATTTTATTTTATTCCAGTTCAAGTTAACTGCTACTGTGTGAAGTTTGTTGTAATTATAGCACATTTTTGTTTTTATTTTATTTTCATTAGTGTGTTGTAATTTTTTTATTTGTATAAATAGTTGATAATGATAAGGAGTTGGTTTAGTCAATTTGAAAGTTCTAGTTTTGAAAATAGTATTTTTATTGAAAATGTTATCAATGCAAGAGCCTTTTTCATTATCATTGTCAGATGGTCTAGTTGTACTCGTAAAGCCAGGATAATATCCGTTTTTTAATAAATATCTTAAGAAATCTTCACTAATATTATTATTATTTATTATATCTATATTAAAGTCTCCTATAATCAAGTGATTTTTTGCATTTTTTTTTATGTGCAGTAGTTTTTTAATATTTAGGTTAAATTCAGTAGCCGGTTGATCGTGGCATCTGTATAAAGCAGTTATGTATATGCTACTATTGTTATTCAATTTAATACATGTGTGTACAGCTTTAAATTTGCCTATCTCAAGTATTTTGGTTTTTCACAAACTTTTTCTTTAATACATACTACTACACTATCAGCTTTATTAATCTTACTAAAATTGTAGTATTTCTTATACCCCTGTAGATTAAAGTATTCATAATATTCTAGATTCCACGATTCAGCACATATTATTACCATTAGTTTTATCTTGAGTCTCTCAATAAATATTTGTAAGTTTTCATGATTGGCGTTTAAGCTTCTAATGATTACATACAGTATTAAGATGTTTTCATTTTAGTCTCTATTGAGAGACTCAAGATTGGAATAACAACCTTCGAGTTTAACGATTTCGTTTTGTATATCTTCAGTGATGTTTATTTTTGCTCCGTTGAGTTGTGTTTCGGTAGGTCGTTGGAAATGATGTGATCGGTATGTTTTCAGCTTTTCTATGCGGTTGTTTTTCTTCCTTATTTCATGTCGGTATAAAGGGTGGAATTAAGTAATCTGTTGCAATGATAAATTTTTTAATTTTGTTCCTTAATATTTCACATTTTGTAGTCATTTGTATGATGATGAGCATCGTAGTTAGTATTATAATTTCTCTTGCTATAACTGCAGTTGAGACACATCATATATAAACTATTACAATCAGCACTTTTATGATTTTCAGAACATTTCAGACAAGCTTTTTTATTGTTACAGTTAAATCCATTCTGACCAAATCTGCCACAATTGTAGCAAGGCTTTACATTAAACATATCATAAACTTTGCAGCTTTGGTATCCTACTAGAACTTTATAATTATTATCTCTTATTTGTTTGTATATTTCAGAGTTAACTTCCATGATTACACTTGTAGTATTTTTATCTTTGGCTTTGTACATATGTTATTGTACCTATACTGTACCTTTCATGCCGTGTAGATCAAAATTTCTTGTTTTAATATCGTTTTCTATGCTTTCTTTATCCATGTAAGTTGAATTATCTATTCCTGTTACTTTAATTTTTTGATTGTTTAATTGTTCTGTTGCAACCTCATCTTCACCTTGCAGTATTAGTTTCAGCGACTTTTTAGCCTCAATTACACTATTGTAGTTAACACAATTTACTACAAGTTCTTTATTTTTTAAATATACGTCTTTTATTTGAATGTCTTTAGCATTAGTCAGTATTTGTTTAACATCATTTTTAGTTGTTAAATTTTGTTCCTCTTCAACACTGTTAGTAGTTTTTACTATTATTTTAGGAATATTTCTGTTTTGAATTACAGTTTTGTTGATCACACTTGCATATGATGTGGCACTTAGATTGTTTGAATTTTGTTGTTTTTGATTTCGTAGCACTTTGTTTTGTCTGTATTTATCTATCAGTTCTTTCGTAAGTCCATTATTTTCTAATATTTCTTTATTTAGTAGTTTCAACAATACATTCTCAGTTTTCATGATTTCATATTCCGTCTCTTCATCAGCAATTGTGGTATTATGCATGTCTTGAGATTTATTTGCTAGTTCTGGTAAAAGTTCGTCTCTGACGTCTTCTGTTTGCCTCGATTTTATTTAAACAATAATTATTCATGATGTTGAATTCAGTTCGTGTCCTTCGCCGTTTAAGGTTATGCTAAGGTCCTTGTGCTCTGAACAAATCACCAACACTACCCCCAAATATACACCACTAGCAAACTTATTAAAATCACTCTGGTGATAAAAATTTTAACAAATTAGACAAGTAACAGTGGCACACTTAACTTTAGAATGACAACTGTAATATTTGTAATTGCACTCATCGGGAGGCTTGTTCTCCTCCGACGCCATCTTGACGCCCCATTACAATATATCATTTTATTTCTTAAGAGTAAAAGAAGTGGTCCACTTACTACCTTTTAGTCAAGCTCCTTACTACAGCTTGTAACGTCTAAAAATATTTTGGGTACTGTATGACGACAAAGGTTTAACTTTATAGCTTTATTAATTCTTCCAGCGGAAGACACAAAAATAGATATCGGTAATGCACTTATTAGCTTGTCATTTTTTGTCTACTCGCTTAACTCTAAAAAAAAAAATTATATTTGATTATAAATTTTTGCATAACAAGTACACCAATAGTAAAAAAGAAATTTAAATTTATCTAAGTTTGTGGAAATTCCAGCCAGAAGTTAAATTATTTTTAATTTATTCTCTCGCATGTATGTGGCATTGGCTTGTTACACTAAAGATAAAAGTCCCATTGATTTAATATTATAATTGTAACACAAGTTATATCATCTACTGGCATTTTTTAATTGTTTTCTATAATAGGAGACTTAAGTGTGTTATTATACAAGGTACTCTTGCGAAAGGATAGTATAATATCCAAAATTATTATTCTTAAGCCAAGATAAATAGTTTCATTATGTTAACACAAGAAATCAAGTCAAAAATACATTAGATCCTATTCATTGTGCTGTCAACTCTAGCCCGCATATTCAATAAACACAAAAAAGTAGAGCAATGTTTAAATTCTTTCGGCTACAGGAGATAAACAAGATTGTTGTGCTTAAGCACTGGTAGATCTGCTACTTCCTAGTGCAGCACTGCGGTGAAACTTAGTGATATTTTTATTACGATTGTTATAAGTATTATTATTTAATTTATTAAATATGTATATATGTATTATAACAATAATTTTTGTTACCCGAAATGGTATCAAGATACTTTTATCCACTAAATTATGGATGCCCATTGCATTTTCCTCCAATATATCCTCTATTTCTGATAATGGGAATGCCATCCCTTTTTTACCCAAACAAGCTTCGGAAATACTTTTCAATTCTGGTACATCGATAACGTCACCATTATTATTAAATTTAAAAATCGAGGGCTGCAGTTCAGTTGTGGCTAGTGCAGAACTCCCAGAAGTCATTGTGACTGTTATGCTGTAGATCTAAAATTAAAATTAAAATTTGTATTGTAATTTATAAAAATGATAATTTAACCATAAAAATATGTAAAATATAAAAATACATCATATCGGTGAAAAAAAAATCATGATAAAATATACCACATAAGCTGAGCGAGTATTCATGTTTTTTCAGTATGGAAAAAAAACAGTTCTTAGCACCCAAACAGTATGGTATATCTAGCTCTGTGATTTTTCTTTAAGTAAGAACAAAATGATTGATAATTATCTACCATCGATGAATATATTATAATAGTTGAACTTTAGAAAATCTATTTCAAAATTCTAATGAGACATTTCTGCCAGAGTAACGTACACAAGATATTTTCTGTTAAGAGGGGCCGCTCCAAGAAAAATTAAGTATGTACGTCATGCCTCGGTTGCCAAACTACCAATAATTTATCTTCGATGTACTCGAATTTTCAACAGAAAAAAAGTGAGTTAAGTACCTAGGCTAAAAAGTAAACAAATTATGGCCAGTGTGGCTTTGCCAATCTCGTTCTCAGAATGGCCTGCAATTAGCCACCCAGGCAGTAGTAGTTTACTTTCCAGACATGGTGCGTATACGTTTTTTAATACACGCATGCTACAAAATTTGTTAATCAGGAGATTCACACTCAACGTGGTTGGAAAAAAATATATATAAGAACTGTATGTATAAAGTATTCAGATATAATGCTTTATTTTTTATACTAAAATACAATTAAGCTGAAAAGTAATAAGCGATTGAGACTTTGCAGTGCCTTTCAGAATGAATGGAAGTGTTAAAATAATTCAACTCAGAAGGTTTCAACTGTAGTTTCAATGTACAGTAGTAATCAGTGCATTTAACATAAAATTATGTGCATTCAATGCCGGACCCTAGTAGTATAATAGTACGGCAGTAAAGTACTTCAATTCTTGTAGTTGTGAGGTTTTGATAACCTAGGCTTACAAACTCGATTCTCAGTCATATCTTAGGATTTCCTTCACATATTTGATTCCAATATGTGAAGAAAATCCTGAGATATGACTGAAAATCGAGTTTGTAATCAATAATATAATTGATTAATTTAAATCAATAATATAATTGATTCCGCAGATTTTTTTTGTTTGATTTACTAAAATTTAATATTTCAAAAATTTTGTATTTTCCGCTATTTGATGTTGTTTTGGAATTGTTTACGATAAAATCTCTAGAAGATCATTGAAATTTATACAAAATAATCTAAAGGTGAACTTAAAATAATTGGTTTTAATGGTGTGCGTGGGTGTAAGTAGGGAATTAGTCGTATCTCAGAATTTCTAGGACCAAATTTAATACTCAACTGAAAATTGTCTTTCGGTTTTTATAGTTCTATACATGTAAAAAAAAAATTTTGATATCATTCATAGACGTTGTTTTTTATTGATTTTATTGATGTAAGAAAATATATTGATAGAAAATGAATTTTCGAGCTTTTTATTGTTGTTTTAGAATATTTTACGACAAAAATGTAGAAAAAATTAAAATTCAGCTATAAATCATTGATTTACTATATTTTACAATAGAAATTAAAAAAAAAATTCAGTATTCCAAAAAATATAATTAAAATGAAATTATATAAACTTTATTATACTGTTCTGCGTGGGTGTAATTAGAGAAATTTATATGTTTGTTATTATCTCATGATTTTTTACAGCGATTGTTATAAACTCATTTTAGTTTCTTCGTTTCATAACCCTCAACACCGCCCCAAAAATATTTTGACTTTTTCAGTAAGATCCCTAAAAAAATAGCACGGGTCTCTGATTTGTGCCTTTAAAAAATTTTCCTCGTTTTTTAGCACCGAAAATAGCAGATTTCTCGTTGATTTTTTTATATGATGTCAATATATGTGAGATTGATATTTTTCAATGGTAAATCCAAATTTTTTATGGTACTTAATATGTTTAATATAAATGGTTATTCGTGCATACAAATTTTATTAAAGATTCGTTAAGTGTAAGTTTTAATAATCAAAGGAAAATGATATCTAAAAAAGATAAAGTTAAAGCAAAAAACTGATAGCTAAGAAAAAATAGTCGAAAGCTTAGTGTTCTTGCTTTATCATAGAACAAGCATTCTGGTGGACAAAACAATCACATGTCAAGATAAAGTGTTACAAATACAGATAAAGTGTTACAAATACGTTTTTTACACGTTAAAATGGATCTATATTACTATCTCAAAAATGTTCGTCTGTGTGTGTGTGTATGTGTGTGTGTGTGTGTAAGTGAGTGAGTGAGTGTGTGTGTGTTGTGTGTGTGTGTATGTTCGTAATCAGTCAGGTCTTAGAATTCTTTCAGCCGTGTCGGATAATCGTATGGTAATTTTTTTTGGTTTTGTATATGGATCACAATTGAAGAAAAAAATTTTGATTCCAATGATTTTTTTTTTAATTTTTTTTTATTGATTTATGAAAAACAGTTTTTTGAATTAGATTTATTTTCACGATAATTAACGTTTAACTACGAGATCTTAAGATAGAAATTCTTTAAGAAAACTGATATTCACACAAAATAATGTACTATAATGAAACTTAAAAATGTTAGTACGTGGATGTGCGTGGGTGTAGGTAGAAAATGAAAAGAATTAGTAATTTCTCAGGATTGCTTTGATTTTTTTTTTAATCTGAGCTTTTCTTTTTGGTTTTTTTAATATTATATTCACTTTTTAAAAAAAATTTTGATTCCATGAATTTTTTTTCTTAATTTGATTGTTTATAGGAAACGTGTTGTTTTAAAAAAATTAATTTTTAAGCCATTCATCATTCTTATAGAATATTTTACAATAAAACTTTTTAAAAATCATCAAATTTTATTAAAAATAACGTATTAAGATAAAATTTTGACAATTTAATAGTTTGAATTCGCGTGGGTGTAGGTAGGCAATTTATGTAATCAGTCATATTTTAGAATTTTTTTCACATATTTTAATAAACCCGGGATTATTATCGCTTCCTTATAGAAGAAGCTTTGTAATGGTCGAAAAATCATATGTCGAGATAACATGTTATTAATACGTGTTCTTGACGTTAGAATAGATGTACATTACTCTTTCGAAAATGTCCGCCTATGTGTGTACGGTTGTGTGTGTGTGTATGTGTGTGTATTTGTATGTGTACATGTATATAATCAGTCAGATCTCAAGATTCCTTCAGTCTGCTATATTGAAACTTGGCTTTTTTTTGCATTTGGATATGGACCACCGCTAAAGAAAAAAAATTTGATCCAATGATTTTTTTTTAATTTTATTTTACTTATAATTATTTTTTAACACAAATTTTTTAAAAATAATCTATTTTTAACGTATTCATTGTTGATTTACGATATTTTAAGATAGAAATTTTTAAATATCAAAACGTATTAAGATAAAAGTTTACAAATCGAGTATATGGGTGTGCTTGGGTGTAGGTAGGGATAGTATAAAATCAATCATATCTCAGAATTTCTTCGACCTATTTCAATAAGCCTGGGCTTATTATTCTAGTTTTTGGATACCAAATACGACTTAAGTAAATAATTTTGATTCCAATGATTTTTTTCTTTCCTTTTAATTGATATTGTTTTTTGAAAACCAGTTTCTTTATAAAACTCTATTCTTAAGCTATTGCTTTCTCATCGAGAAAGCTTTGTGATGGACGAAAGTGACATGTCGGGATAACATGTTTTAAATACGTTTTCTGGACGTTAGAATAGATGCACATTTCTCCCTAAATAATATCCGTCCGTGTGTGTGGGTGCACGTGTGTGTGTGTGTGTGTGTGCGTATGTGTGTGTGTGTGTATGTGCGTAATTAGTGAGATTTCAGGATTAAATTATCTGATTTTTATAAATTTGTGCTTTTTTTTTTTTTTGATACAGACCACCGCTAAAAAATATTTTTAATAACATTTTTTTTTTTTTTTATATTAATTTTATACTTTTATTTATTTCAAAAAAATAATTTAAAACAAAAAAATTGTATTTTCAATCTGTCCATCGTTGTTTGTGGATATTTTAAGATGGAAATTGTAAATATTATTAAATTCTATCCAAAATAACGTATCAAGATGGAATCAAAAACAATTAAGTATGTGAAGGTGTGTAGGTGTAGGTATAGAATGCATATAATCAGTCATATCTCAGAATTTCTTTAACAATTTGAAAAAAATTGAGGCTTTTTTTTTACGGATCACCAATAAGGCAAATACAATTTGAATTGATTTTTTTAATAATTTCTAACAATAATTTTTAATTTATTGCTTCCTCGTAGAGGAAGCTTTGGGATGGACGAAAAATCACATGTCGAGGTAACATTTTATGAACACGTTTTCTGGACGTAAGAATAGATGTACGCTATGCAGACATATATTTGCGAACTAGGTGATGCAGCAACTTTGCGTTTTGATTGTCACTGAAGCGGGTAGAACACAGCTGCTTGCACCGAACCATACTTACTTTAACACTTCCATTCACCTCGGTTTTTCGAGTTCGTGAATATATGTCTGCATAGTGTAAATCACTCTAACACAAAAATGTCCGTCTTTGTGTGTGTGTGTTAGGGTGTAATCAGTCAGATCTCAGGATTCCTTCAGTTCGTTTCTATGAAAATGTGATTTTTTTTTGTTCTTGGATACTGATCACCGCTAAATAAAAAAATTTAGTAATAATAATTGTTTTTAAATTTAATTTTGACTTTGATGATTTTTGAAAAACGAGTTTTTTTTATTGTTGTCCTAGGATTATTAACGATAAAAATTTTAAAAGATCATTAAATTTTATATAAATTACCTTAATAAGATATATTAAAAAAAATTTAGTTGGTGGTTGCGCGTGAGTGTAAGTAGGTAATATAATCAGTTATATCTTAGATTCCTTCGGCCGATTTTGATAAACCAAGGCATTTTTTTGGTTCAATTACATCAAACTCCCGTACCACAACTTATTCGACTATTCAATATGAAATATATAGAGCGTGGCTTCTATACTCAATTATTCGAAAAAAATTATGTTTTTAAGCGTGTGTGTGTGTGTGCAAGTATACAGCACCCACACATGCATACACATTAACTTCCTACCAAGCAAATTCAACCCTCGGTTGAAATTTATACTTGGTGCCTCCATCAAAGAGCACGAAGTATAGAAAAGAAAAAATTTAGAAGATAGGAGAAAAAGGAGGGGATTCGTTTCGTCCTCGATCGCCAGCTATGACTTGTCAACATAAGCAAGTTAATGCGCATGCATGAGCAGGTGATAAATACTTGCACACACACACACGCTTTTTATTTTGATAGCATTTTTAGCTAAAAAATAATTTTGAAACATTTAATTTTACCATTGATTTTTTCAATTTAATTTTGTTTTTATTGATTTTCAGAAACCGGATTTTTCGAAAAAAAATGATTTTTAAGCTATTTATTGTTGTTTAGAGATGTTTTGAGATAAAAATCCTAGAGTACCAAAAAATTTAATACAAAAAAAATGTATTCATACAAAATAGAATAAATTAAGTTGCTGGGTGTGCGTGGGTGTAATTAGAGAATATATGTCCTATTTATCAACTCTTTATTTCGATTTTATTAATTATTAAAACTTGATTATTTAAAAAAAATAGATTTTAAGATATTCATAGTTGTCTTGTGATATTTCACAATAATAATCATAAAAAATTACGTAATTATATACTATAAAACGTTTCAAGATAGAATTGAATAAATTATTTTGGTGGGTGTGGGTGACAGTAAATATCTCATGTAAATATTAAGGATTTTTTTGACCGAATTTAATGAAGCTAGGCTTATTTTTTTTTTTTTCTTATACCGATCACCGTCGTGAAAAAAGTTTTGATGGCATTGATTGACTTTTTTTAATTCAGATTTTGTTGATTCTGAGTCAATCTCTTAGAAAATACGTGTTTTAGCTATTGTACCATGCGTTGTACTATTGTAATACGTATTTAACCATTGTTTTAGAATATTTTAAGATAGAAATCATAAAAAGTAATTAAAATTTCTAAAGAAACGTAAGCGATTGTGTAAGTAGGTGAATATACATATTCAATAATATCTTATGATGCTTTTTTAAGATATCCAGGTACTCTATTTTGCTTCCTTATAGAGAAAGCTTTGTGATGGACAAAAATCTCATTTCAAGATAACGTGTTATAAATACGTTTTCTGGACGTAAGCATGGATCTACATTACTCTTCCAAATATGTTCGCGTCTGTGGGTGTGTGTGTGTGTGTGTGTGTGTGTGTGTGTGTGTATGTGGGTGGGGGTGTGTGTGGGTGTGTGGGTGTGTGTGTTTGGGTGTAGGTTGTTGTGGGGTTGTGTTTGGCTGTTTTTGATTATCGTTTGGTTATTTTTTTTTTTTTTTTTTTTTGGATATGGATCACGACTGGAAAGAACAATTTTTATACAAAAATTATTTATCATTGTTGTAGAATATTTTAAGATAATACTTATGAAAATTAATCAAAATTTTCAAAAAAAAAACGTATTGAGACGAAATTTCATAATATTTAGTATGCGAGTATGCGTAGGTGTAAGTACGCAAATATACATATTTATTAACATCTCATAATTCCTTTTGAAATTATTAACGATTAACACTACCAAAAAAAATTTGATTTCATCGATAGTTTATCATTTATTTAGATTTTATTAATTTTGAATAATCGATTTTTGAAAATAAAATCTATATTTTGAAATAAAATTGATTTTTATTTATTTATTGTAGTTTTTGAATGTTTTACGATAAAAAACATTGTAGATGTTGTAAATATCCATTAAAGATTCATGGCATATTACGATAACAATCATTACAGATTACATAAATTTTATGTAAATAAAGGTCTATACATATTACCTAACAAGTTTGAGATTTTGGTTTGCATTGGCTAAAGTTTTTTCATAATGATCTTCACTAAATTATTTTTTATATACCTACCAATGCTATATCTCTAGCTACTGACTTTCGCTAAATATCAATTTTATATTTTATCGCCTTTATTTTCGAAATCATTATAATTCGTGTTATGACAAATATCTCTGTGTAAGTGTAGGCATATTCGTGTGGATGTATGTTATAAGTAATGCATTAAAGGAAAGTTTCTAGTACGAAAAAATGCGTTTGCCCGAACTAAGCCTTCAAAAAAAATTTGCTTCTGTTTTTAGTACCAAAAATGGCAGATTTTTCGGAGATTTTCTCATATGTTGAAACAATATGCAAGAAAGCAATTTTTCAATTAAAACTTAATATTTTTATGGAATTCATTTAGTCAAATATAAAGATTTATTTATGCATTTAAATTTATATAAAAGTTTTTTATTGTTTGGTTTAAATTCTAATAATAAAAAACAAAATTGTATCTTAAAAAGATATTGTTGAATCTACAAAAAAGGGTACCTGAGAAAAAATATGAGAAAGCTCTGTGTCAATAAATTTGCAGCGGTTTGATTTTAAACGATCAATTTTTCAGAAAATACGTTTTTAAGCTATTAATCGTTGTTTTAGAATATTTTACGGATAAAATCATAAAAAATAATCAAAATTTCTAAAGATACGTATTAAGATAAAATTCCTTAAAATTTATTATGCGGGTAAGCGATTGTGTAAGTAGGCGAATATACATATTCAATAATATCTCATGATTCTTTTTTAAGATATCCAGGTACTCTCTTTTGCTTTCTCATAGAGAAAGCTTCGTGATAGACGAAAAATCTTATTTCAAGATAACGTGTTATAAATACGTTTTCTGGACGTTAGCATGGATTTACATTACTCTTCCAAATATGTTCGCGTCTGTGTGTGTGTGTGTGTGTGTGTGTGTCTGTGTATGTATGTTTGTGTGTATGTTTGTGAGTGTTTATGTATGTATGTATGTAACTAGTAAGATCTCAGGATTCCTTCGGTCGATTTTGATAAACGTGTGATTATTTTTTTGTTTGTTTTTGGATATAAATCACGACTGGAAAGAAAAATTTTGATACCATTAATTTTCATTCTTTTTATAATATTTTTATTGACTTTTAAAAACCATTTTTTTCAAAAACAAAACTATTTTTTAGCTATTTATCGTGGATTTAGGATATTATAAGCAGAAGATTTTAAAAGATCATTGAATTTTAAACAAAATAACGTATTTAAATAAGATTTATAAAGATAATTATGTGGGTGTTTGTGGGTGTCGGTAGGAAAGGTACATAATCAGTTATATCTCAGGATTTCTTTGATATATTTCAACAAAACCTGCCTTATTATTTTTGTTTTTTGATAAAAATGATAACTTAGTGAACTAAAGAAATTCATAAAGTATTAGAGAAATGTTTTATTTATGGCAATGTATTTGGCGATGATCTTTAAATAATAAATATTACATGAATAATTAATACAAAGATATTAATATTATTATTAAAGAATCTAAAGTCTGCAATATTTTATAACCGCTTTTTATGTAACTTGCGACAAACATTCTCTAAAAGTAAACATTATTCCAACTTTCTCTGATTAAATCAAGCATAATAAAATTCTATGATATTTAAATAAAAAGTAGTCTATCTATTTTGTTCTTTAATACTAATCACCACTAAAGAAAAAAATATTTATATCCAACTTATTTAATACCATAAAATATTTTGATTTATAACTGAAACATATTTATCTCACATATTTTTACAACATTTAAAAAAATCTACGAGAAATCTGCTAAAAAACGAGGCAAATTTTTTGAAGTCACAACTTAGAGACCCGCATTATTTTTCTAGGGATCCTACTGAAAAAGTCGAAATATTTCTGGCCGATATAAATATTTTTATTGAAATAAGCTCAGGTTTATTAGAATCGGTCAAAGCAATCTTGATATATGACGGATTACATACATTACCCTCCTACACCCACGCACATCTACATACTAAATTTTTGGATGTACTCCTTAATACGTTGATTCATATGAAATTTAAGGATCTTTTAGAAGTTCCATTTTAAAATATTTTAAAAGGACAATAAATTGCTTATTAACATATTTTCAAAAAAAATTGGCTTTTAAAAATCAATAAAAGTGCAATCAAAAGAGTACACATTATTAAGGATGTTTATGCCACTTAGTAGTACTCAACAAATTCAGTACAGCAGATAATCATTGATATTTCCAATAATGGTTGTTAATTATCGTTGGTTACACTTAAATAACCTCAAAAACCTAAGCATCAGAAAACTTACAAAAAAAATCCAAAATTTTAGCATAATGCGAAAAGTTGAGTAAAACTTCACAACTACATAGACATACTAAAAGCATGGGAAAGTTTTTTCATATCGAGATATCTTTAAAACGGCAGGGGCAATATTTTTAATCTTTAAGGAGATAAATCATAGTTACATTTCTCATCTTGTTCTCGTTTTTTATAATGATTGTAAATACCATTTTTTTTTGTTCGATTAAAACCTTACTTGTTGGGAATTTAAGGGTTGGATTTACGTATTAAAAGAGTCAACTTTGAAGCCTTATACTTTAAAAACGGTACAGCTAAGATTACTGAAATTTGGTTATAACATACATTGATACCTAAAGAACTTATCTTTAAAATTTAAAGACAATCGTAAATAAAGTTATTTTAGCATAAACGTCCTTAAAATAATTACATTTTCTTGAGCAGTGATGGGTATCCAAAAATAAAGAAATTTAACCCAGGTTCATCGAGATAGGCTGAAAAAATAGCAGGATCTGATTAATTACACACGCACACACGTACACACATACACACATACATAAACACACACACAGACGGACATTTTCGGGAGAGCAATGTACATCTATTCTCACGTGCATAAAACATATTAATAAAATTTTTTCTCGGCATGTGATTTTCCGACCATTACAAAGCTTCCTCTATAAGGAAGCAATAATAATCCCGTGTTTATTGAAATATGTGAAAAAAATTCTAAATTATGACTGATTACATAAATTCCCTACCTAAACTCACGCAAAATCAAACTAATTAATTATCCCGATTTTATGTTGATGTGTTATTCTCAATAAAATTTAATAAACATCTAAGTTATATTGTAAAATATCCTGAAAGAATAATGAATAGCTTAAAAATTAATATTTGGAAAACAATCGATTTTCAAAACACAATCGAAAAAAAAAAAAAAAATTGAATAAAATTTTTATTTAACAGTTGTTATTGGTATCAAAAAACAAAGAAAATAAACTCAGGTTTATTAAAATCGAGTAAAGCAATCCTTAGATTTAATGATTATATACATTCCCTACTTACACCTAGTAATCACATGTCGAGATAACATGTTATGAATACGTTTTCTGGACGTAAGAATCGATGTACATTACTCTTACAAAAATTTCCGTCTGTGTGTGTGTGGGTGTGTATGTATGTATGTATGTAATCAGTCATATCTCAGGATTCTTTCAGCCTATTTTAATAAACCTGGGGCTTTTTTTTTCTTTCTGGAGACTAAACACGACTGAAAAAAAGTTTTTGATTTCCTTTATTTTTATTTTCTTTATTTTACTTTTATTGATTTTTGGAAATAAATTCATTTGAAAAAATCTATTTTGAAGTTATTCATCGTTGTTTTAGGTATTTTAAGATAGAAATTTTAAAAAATTAATACATTTTACACATAATAAAGTATTAAGATGTAATTAAAAAAATTAAGTATGTGGGTGTGCGTGGGTGTTAGCAGGTAATGTATATAATCAGTTATATCTCAGGATTCCTTCTGCCGATTCCCATGGACCTTGGCATATTTTTTTTTGTTTTTGGATAGCAATTACCGCTAAATAGAAAAATTTTGATTTTATTTATTTTTATTATTTTTTTTTTATTTTATTGATTTTCAAAGCTCAATTTTTTCAAAATAGTCTATTTCTAAGCTGTTTACCGTTTTTTTACGATATTTTGAAATAAAAATTCTAAAAGATCAATAAATTTTAAACAAATCAACGTATTATAATAAAAGTACACAAATCTAGTATATAGGTATGCTTGGGTGCAAGAAGGAAATGTATATATTCAATCATATCTCAGAATTTTGTTAACTTATTTTTATAAATCTGTGCCTATTTTTTTATTTATCAATGCCTATAAACGTCAAATAATAATGTTGATCCTATTTATTGGTTTTTTTTTTTCTATTGATTTTATTGATTCAAGAATATCGATTTTTTGGGAAATACATTTTCAATATATTTATCGTTCTATTAGAATATTTTACGATTGAAATAGTAAAAAATAATCAAATATCGGTTATTTATCATTGTTTAAGGATATTTTACTACAGAATTTATAGAAAATAAATTTAATTTAAAAAAAGTAATGATCTAAGATAAAATTGTATAAAATTAAGTATGCTGGTGTGTGTCATGTGAGTAGGCAAATATGTGTATACATTAATATCTTATAATTTCTTTGACTGATTATTACCAATTCCCTTTTATTTTCTTTGATTTTTAACCCTCAACACCGCCAGAAAGAAATTTTGATTTTTGATTTTTTTTTCATTTAGATTTCATTGATTTTAGAAAATTGATTTTTTTTTTATTTTATTTAAAATTTTTTAAGGATATTTCATGTTGGAAAATGTGAAATATAATAGATCAATAGAATTTATCTTAAGATATGTGTTTTAAAAAGTAAAGAAAACAAAAAAATGTGTTTTGAATATCTAGTTGTTTTGTTATTAAATTTTTTTCTTAAACAGTGTATTTCTCTCGTTCTTATCTTATCAAATTGGTACATTAGGTGTATGCGGGTTGCACAAACATTTTTGTTTTTATTTTATTATTTTTGTAAAATCGATCTTTCTAAAGAAATAAATTTTTATCTATTTTTCGTAGTTCAAGGATATATTACAATAAAAATCATAAATTATATCCTTGTTTTTTATTGTCCAAATTGTAATTTACTTGTTCTGATGTTGTCAAATTGGTTTATTCGGTCTATGCCTGTTTTACAATCATTCGTATCTACATAATTTTGCTACAATGTCAACATTCTCTGCTTACATTAATACTATACCATTATATGAGGTATTATTTTAAAGGATTTTTAGCTTTATTGATATACAAGTACTCAATTTATCTTATTTAAAAAACTATCTACGACCTCGTGGAGCAAAGTAATGATGAAAAGTGTAAAAGTCGTAAAATTGAATTTGGAAATTTGGGATTCAACATAAATAAAAAAGTTTTTAAAAAGTGTGTACTGAGACCCCAATTGCTGGTTTAAATTATTTTTTTTGTTCAGTGGGATCCCTAGGCAAAATATGGGTATGTTCGAGGTTAGCCTCCAAAAAAAGTTTGCCTCGTTTCTAAGGACCAAAAATGGCAGATTTTTCGTGGATTTATATGATGTCAAAATATATGATAAAGAAATTTTTCAATTGAAAATCAATATTTTTATTAAATTTATTTCATGCGATATAGATATTTATTATGCATACAAATTGATGTGAAATTCGTAATTGTTAAGTTTAAGTTTTACTTATCAAAAGAAAAGAGTTACATATCAAAAAGACAGATGAATTAAAAAAAAAATGATAGCTAAGAAAAAGGATAAAGTAGCTTTGTGCCAATGAATTAGCAACGATGTTGATTTCATTTTAACATGTTAATTTTTATAATATTTAATGACCTTTAAGAAATCTTATTGTAAAATAGCCTTAAACAACAAAAAAAGCTTAATTTATTTCATTAAAGACATCAGTTTTTAAAAAACAACAAAATAAAATTTAAAAAAAAATACATCTTATTTTATTTCATTCATTTTTTGAAGATTTGTCATATCTCTCTCGTCATCTTTTTCAGGTTTTGTTTCATTAAATATTATTAAACAAAAATTAAAAGCTAAAAAACAATTGTCTTTCTAATATATATATGTATATATGTATACATATACATAAATATATAAAAAAATATTTTGTAATAAAATTTTTGAAAATAAACAAAATAGAATTAAAAACAAAAAACATTTGATAAAATAAAATTTTATCCTAGAGGTAATCCAATTACAATGAAAAAACATAAGTTTTATAAAAATCGGATAAGTTAGTCACGAAATAATAATTATTTTATGAATCATCTTACTAACAAATGCGCAAAACCATGTTGGTAATTTTAAAATTTTGTCTTAAAAATTTTATATTTGATGTTATTTTGGAATAGTTTACGATAGAATCTCTAGAAGATAATTGAAATTTATACAAAGTGATCTAAAGGTGAATTTAAAATAATTGGTTTTGATGGTGTGCGTGGGTGAAAGTAGGGAATGTATACAATTAGTCGTATCTCAGAATTTCTAGGACCAAATTTAATACTTAACTGAAAATTGTCTTTCGGTTTTTATAGTTCTATCAATGTAAAAAAAAAAAAATTGATATCATTGATAGGCTTTGTTTTTTTATTGATTTTATTGACGTAAGAAAATATATTAATAGAAAATAAATTTTCGAGCTTTTTATTGTTGTTTTAGAATATTTTACGACGAAAACTGTAGAAAAATATTTAAAATCAGCTATAAATTATTGATTTACTATATTTACAATAGAAATTATAAAAAAAAAATTCAGTATTCCAAAAAAAAGAATTGAAATGAAATTATATAAACTTTATTATACTGTTCTGCGTGGGTGTAATTAGAGAAATTTATATGTTTGTTATTATCTCATGATTTTTTTTAGCGATTGTAATAAACTCATTTTATTTTTTTCGTTTCATAACCCTCAACACCGCCCAGAAATATTTTGACTTTTTTAGTAAGATCCCTATAAAAATAATGCGGGTCCCTGAGTTGTGGCTTTAAAAAATTTTGCTCGTTTTTTAGCACCGAAAATAGCACATTTCTAGTCGATTTTTTTATATGATGTCAATATATGTGAGATAGATATTTTTTAATTGTAAATCAAAATTTTTTATGGTACTTCATATGTTTAATATAAATGGTTATTCATGCATACTAATTTTATTAAAGATTCGTTAAGTGCAAGTTTTAATAATCAAAGGAAGAAATGATATCTAAAGAAGATAAAGTTAAAGCAAAAAACTGATAGCTAAGAAAAATAATCGAAAGCTTAATGTTCTTGCTTTATCATAGAACAAGCATTCTGGTGGACAAAACAATCACATGTCAAGATAAAGTGTTACAAATACGTTTTTTACACGTTAAAATGAGATAAAGTGTTACAAATACGTTTTTTACACGTTAAAATGGATCTATATTACTATCTCAAAAATGTTCGTCTGTGTGTGTGTGTATGTGTGTGTGTGTGCGCGCGTGTGTGTGTGAGTAAGTGTGTGTGTGTGTGTATGTTCGTAATCAGTCAGGTCTTAGAATTCTTTCAGCCGTGTCGGACAATCGTATGGTAATTTTTTTTGGTTTTGTGTATGGATCACAATTGAAGAAAAAAATTTTGATCCCAATGATTTTTTTTTAATTTTTTTTTATTGATTTATAAAAAACAGTTTTTTGAATTAAATTTATTTTTACGATAATTAACGTTTAACTACGATATCTTAAGATAGAAATTCTTTAAGAACACTGATATTCACACAAAATAATGTACTATAATAAAACTAAAAAATGTTAGTACGTGGATGTGCATGGGTGTAGGTAGAGAATAAAAAGAATTAGTAATTTCTTAGGATTGCTTTGATTTTTTATTAAATCTGAGCTTTTCTTTTTGGTTTTTTTAATGTTATATTCACTTTTTTAAAAAAATTTTGATTCCATAATTTTTTTTTTTAATTTGATTGTTTTTAGGAAACGTGTTGTTTTGAAAAAATTAATTTTTAAGCCATTCATTATTCTTATAGAATATTTTACAATAAAACTTTTTAAAATCATCAAATTTTATTAAAAATAACGTATTAAGATAAAATTTTGACAATTCAATAGTTTGAATTCGCGTGGGTGTAGGTTGGAAATGTATGTAATCAGTGTTATCTCAGGATTTGTTTCACATATATCAATAAACCCAGGATCATTATTGCTTTCTAATAGAGGAAGCTTTGTAATGGCCAGAAAATCACATCTCGAGATAACATGTTATTAATACGTGTTCTTGACGATAGAATAGATGTACATTTCTCTTTCGAAAATGTCCGTCTATGTGTGTACGTGTGTGTGTGTGTGTGTGTATGTGTGTGTATTTGTATGTGTATATGTATATAATCAGTCAGATCTCAAGATTCCTTCAGTCTGCTATATTGAAACTTGGCTTTTTTTTGCATTTGAATATGGACCACCGCTAATGAAAAAAAAAATTGATCCAATGATTTTTTTTTATTTTTATTTTACTTATATTTATTTTTGAACACAAATTTTTTTTAAATAAAAACGTATTAAGATAAAAGTTTACAAATCGAGTATATGGGTGTGCTTGGGTGTAGGTAGGGATAGTATAAAATCAATCATATCTCAGAATTTCTTCGATCTATTTCAATAAGCCTGGGCATATTTTTCTAGTATTTAGATACCAAATACGACTAAAGTAAAAAATTTTATTCTAATGATTTTTTCCTTTCCTTTTGATTGATATAGTTTTTTGAAAACCAGTTTCTTTATAAAACTCTATTCTTAAGCTATTGCTTTCTCATTGAGGAAGCTTTGTGATGGACGAAAATCACATATCGAGATAACATGTTTTAAATACGTTTTCTGGACGTAAGAATAGATGCACATTACTTCCTAAAAAATATCCGTCTGTGTGTGTGTGGGTGCACGTGTGTGTGTGTGTGCGTATGTGTGTGTGTGTGTGTGTGTGTGTATGTGTGTAATTAGTGAGATCTCAGGATTAAATTACCTGATTTCGATAAATTTGTGCTTTTTTTTTGGATACAGATCACTGTTAAATAAATATTTTTGAAAACATTTTTTTTTTTTTTAATAATTTACTTTTATTTATTTCTAAAAAATAAATGAAAACAAAAAAATTGTATTTTTAAGCTGTCTATCGTTGTTTGTGGACATTTTAAGATGGAAATTGTAAATATTATTAAATTTTATACTAGATAACATATAAAAATAGAATCAAAAAGAATTAAGTATGTGGAGGTGCGTGAATGTAGGTATAGAATGCATATAATCAGTCATATCTGAGAATTTCTTTACCCGATTTAAAAAAATTTAGGCTTTTTTTTTTGTTTTTCATACGGATCACCAATAAGGCAAATTCAATTTGAATTAATTTTTTTTTTAATTCCAAACAATCAATTTTTAATTTTTTGCTTCCCCGTAGAGGAAGCTTTGGGATGGACGAAAAATCACATGTCTAGATAACATTTCATGAACACGTTTTCTGGACGTTAGAATAGATGTACGCTATGCGGACATATATCTGCAAACTAGGTGATGCAGCATTTTTGCATTTTGAGTGTCACTGAAGCGGGTAGAACACAGCTGCTAGCACCGAACCATACTTACTTTAACACGTCCAGTGGCATTTACCTCGGTTTTTAGAATTCGTGAATATATGTCTGCATAGTGTACATTACTCTAACACAAAAATGTCCGTCTTTGTGTGTGTGTGTGTAAGGGTGTAATCAGTCAGATCTCAGGATTCCTTCAGCTCGTTTCTATGAAAATGTGATTTTTTTTGTTCTTGGATACCGATCACCGCTAAATGAAAAAATTTGGTGATAATAATTTTTTCTTAATTTAATTTTGACTGATGATTTTTGAAAAACGAATTTTTTTTTATTGTTGTTCTAGGATTATTGACGATAAAAATTTTGAAAGATCATTAACCTTTATATATATTAACCTAATAAGATATAATAAAAAAAATTTAGTTAGTGGTTGCGCGTGAGTGTAAGTAGGTAATATAATCAGTTATATCTTAGATTCCTTCGGCCGATTTTGATAAACCGGGGTTTTTTTTGGTTCAATTACATAAAACTCCCGTACCACAACTTATTCGATTATTTAATATGAAATATATAGAACGTGGCTTCTATACTCAATTATTCGAAAAAAATTATTTTTTTAAGCGTGTGTGTGTGTGTGCAAGTATACAGCACCCACACATGCATGCACATTAAATTCCTACCAAGCAAATTCAACCCTTCGTTAAAATTTATACTTGGTGCCTCCATCAAAGAGCACAAAGTATAGAAAAGAAAAAATTTAGAAGATAGGAAAAAAAGGAGGGGATTCGTTTCGTCCTCGATCGCTAGCTATGACTTGTCAACATAAGTAAGTTAATGCGCATGCATGTGTAGGTGATGAATACTTGCACACACACACACGCTTTTTATTTTGGTAGCATTTTTAGCTAAAAAATAATTTTGAAACATTTAATTTTACCATTGATTTTTTCAATTTAATTTTGTTTTTATTGATTTTCAGAAACCGGATTTTAAAAAAAAACAAACGTTTTTTAAGCTATTTATTGTTGTTTAGAGATGTTTTAAGATAAAAATCCTAGAGTACCTAAAAATTTATTACAAAAAAATGTATTTACATAAAATAAAAAAAATTAAAAGGCTGGGTGTGCGTGGGTGTAGTTAGAAAATATATTTCCTATATATCAATCTTTTTTTTCGATTTTATTAATTTTCAAAACTTGATTATATAAAAAATATAGATTTTAAGATATTTATCGTTGTCTTGTGATATTTTACAATAATAATCATACAAAATTACGTAATTGTATACTATAAAACGTTTGAAGATAGAATTAAATAAATTATTTTGGTGGGTGAGGGTGACAGTAAATATGTCTTGTATATATAAAGGATTTTTTTGACCAAATTTATTGAAGTTGGGCTTATTTTTTTTTTTTTTATACTGATCACAGTTTCGAAAAAAGTTTTGATGGCAGTGATTGACTTTTTTTAATTCAGATTTTGTTGATGCTGAGTCAATCTCTTAGGAAATACGTGTTCAAGCTATTTACCTTTGTTTTAGAATATTTAAAGATAGAAATCATGAAAAGTAATTAAAATTAAATTATTTATCATTGCTGTAGGATATTTTAAGATAATACTTATGAAAATTAATTAAAATTCCTAAAAAACAAGTATTGAGACACAATTTCATAATATTTAGTATGCGGGTATGCGTAGGTGTAAGTACGCAAATATCCTTATTTATTAACATCTCATAATTCCTTTTGAAATTTTTAGTCCTTAACACTACCGAAAAAAATTTGATTTCATTAATGGTTTATCATTTATTTAGATTTTATTAATTTCAAATATTCGATTTTTGAAAATACAATCTATATTTTGGAATAAAATTGATTTTTGTTTAATTATTGTAGTTTTTGGATAAATTACAATAAAAAACATTGTAGATGTTGTAAATATCTATTAAAGTTTTATGGCATACTACGATAACAATCATTACAGATTACATAAATTTTATGGAAATGAAGGTCTATACATAATACCTAAATTGTTTGAGATTTTAGTTTGCATTGGCTAAAGTTTTTAATAATGATCATCACTAAATTATTTTTTATATACTTACCAATGCTATATCCCCAGCTACTGACTTCCGCTAGATATTTATTTTATATTTTATAGCCTTTATTTTCTAAATCATTACGATTTGTGTTACGACACATATCTCTGTGTAAGTGTAGGCATATTTGTGTGGATGCATGTTATAAGTAATGCATTAAAGGAAAGATTCTAGTACAAAAAAATGCGTTTGCCCGAAGTAAGCCTTCAAAAAAAATTTGCCTCTATTTTTAATACCAAAAATGGCAGATTTTACGGAGATTTTCTTATATGTTGAAACAATATGCGAGAAAGAAATTTTTCAATTAGAACTCAATATTTTTATGGAATTTATTTAGTCAAATATGAAGATTTATTTATGCATACAAATCTATATAAAAATTTTTTATTGTTGGATTAAATTCTAATAATAAAAATAAAAAGATGTATCTTAAAATAATATTGTTAAAGCTACAAAAAAGAGTACCTGAGAAAAAATATGAGAAAGCTTTGTGCCAATAAATTTGAAGCCATTTCATTTTAAACAATGAATTTTTTAGAAAATACGATTTTAAGCTATTAATAGTTGTTTTAGAATATTTTACGGATGAAATCATAAAAAATAATCAAAATTTCTAAAAATACGTATTAAGATAAAATTCCTTAAAATTTATTATGCGGGCGAACGATTGTGTAAGTAGGCGAATATACATATTCAATAATATCTCATGATTCTTTTTTAAGATATCCAGGTACTCTATTTTGCTTCCTAATAGAGAAAGCTTTGTGATAGACGAAAAATCTAATTTCAAGATAACGTGTTATAAATACGTTTTCTGGACGTTAGCATGGATCTACATTACTCTTTTAAATATGTTCGCGTCTGTGTGTGTGTGTGTGTGAGTGTGTGTATGCATGTGTATGTATGTGTGTATGTTTGTAAGTGTTTATGTATGTATGTATGTAACTAGTAAGATCTCAGGATTACTTCGGCCGATTTTGATAAACGTGTAGTTATTTTTTTGTTTGTTTTTGGATATAGATCACGGCTGGAAAGAAAAATTTTTATACCATTAATTTTTATTCTTTTTATAATATTTTTATTGACTTTTAAAGGCCATTTTTTAAAAAAAAAAACTATTGTTAAGCTATTTATCGTTAATTTAGGATATTATAAGCAGAAAAATCAGAAAGATCATTGAATTTTAAACAAAATAATGTATTAAAATGAAATTTATAAAAATAATTATGTAGGGAATGTACATAATCAGTTATATCTTAGGATTTCTTTGATATATTTCAACAAAACCTGCCTTAATATTTTTGTTTTTTGATAAAAATGATAACTTAGTAAACTTAAGAAATACATGAAGTACAACAGAAAAGTTTTATTTATTGCAATGTATTTGGCGATGATCTTTAAATAATAAATAATACATGTATTATTAATACGAAGATTTTAATATTTTTATTAAAGAATCTAATGTAAGCAATATTTTCACACCGCTCTTTATGTAACTTGCGACAAACATTCTCTAAAAGTATACATTATTCCAACTTTCTCTTATTAAATCAAGTATAATAAAATTCTATGATATTTAAATGAATAGTAGTCCATCTGTTTTGTTCTTTAATACTAATCACCACTATAGAAAAACATATTTATATTTAACTAATTTTGTACCATAAAATATTTTGAATCATAACTGAACCATATCATCTCACATATTTTGACAACATTTAAAAAAATCTACGAGAGATCTGCTAAAAAACGAGGCAAATTTTTTGAAGTCACAACTTAGAGACCCGCATTATTTTTCTAGGGATCCCACTGAAAAAGTCGAAATATTTCTGGCCGATATAAATATTTTTATTGAAATAAGCTCAGGTTCATTAGAATCGGTCAAAGCAATCCTGATATATGACGGATTACATACATTACCTCCCTACACCCATGCACATCTACATACTAAATTTTTGTATGTACTTCTTAATACGTTGTTTCATATGAAATTTAAGGATCTTTTAGAAGTTCCATTTTAAAATATTTCAAAACAACAATAAATTGCTTATCAACATATTTTCGAATAATTGGCTTTCAAAAATCAATAAAAGTGCAATAAAGAGAGTACACATTATTAGAGACGTTTATGCCACTCAGTGGTACTCAACCAATTCAGTATAGCAGATAATCATTGATATTTCAAATAATGGTTGTTAATTATCGTTAGTTACACTTAAA
>JAPYYV010018971.1:0-12476 GCA_030522625.1 Copidosoma aretas | reverse complement strand
TTAATAATCAAGGGCCCCGAGAGGCTATTACTAAAGCGAGCAGCAGCGGCAGTAGTAGCATCCTCCCGAGGGCTTGCCTCTCCGCGCCTACCGTTGGTGTGGTTGTTGTTGTTGTTGTTGTTGTTCTGCAGCGTCGCCAGACCTCCTCCGTATAGGTGTACAATATAATAACGCACGTATATGCGTATGGAGGTGCGCGCGCGATTAGCTTTCCTGATCTGCTGCTGCCTCTTCTAGATCCTTTATTTTATTTTTTCTTTCCACGCAAGTTTCGTTCCGTCTTACTCCTTTTCTTTTCTTCTCCCCTGCCATATATCTTCCCGGCCTCTCCTCCTCGAGTCCATATCCGCGTCTAGGCTCTCCGTAAAATATCGCTGCTTCTTCTCCAGGGACGAAGATCGGACCGATACGGAATCTCCATTCAAGCGAACCGTGCATCGGTTTTACGTGAATGAGAGTTCGGTGCGACGCATATGTACCTGTTAGACGTGTGTATATAGCTTTATTGTGCGCACATGTATCTTATGCATATAGTTGCAGGTGATACATCGTACGGGTACATGGCACGCAATACGACCGAGAGACGGATGCCGTCAGCAGTGGCAGCGGGAACGTATACGGGTATAGGGTTGTCCCGAGATCGGCTTCCGGGAATCGATAAGCGCAGAGCCCACACCCACGCCTTCGGGTTTTTTTTTTTTTTTTTTTGTAATCTGCTCCCGCGGCTCTTTTACCTTCGTCGGTAGGAGTGCCGTCTTCATCTTTTCACGTGAACATACTTTGGTTACCGACGTCGAGTCGTAAGTCATATTGTCGCGGCCGCGGCATTTTTTGCAATGTAAGCTTTTCGCGCGTTCGAGTCGAACGAAAAGTACGAGAGGGGTAAAAAAAAGAGGTGTCATGACAATAAGTCATGTCTGGCGTGGATTGGGGATTCCAGGTGTGCATTGCACAAAGGTAATGGAACGTGCCCGAGTCCGTCCGGCTTATATACAGTCTGGGGAACAGAGATTGGTGGGGATCGATAAAGCCGAGCGTCCGCGAGGGCTAGTCGATTAATCAATGCTAAAATATGATAACTATTACCCCTTTTTGTTGCGCGGAGTATGTTCGGTCGTTTGTTGTTTATCGTGTATGATATGTATAATGGAGTGTTTTAATCTTTCAAAGCTGATATTAGAAGTTGATTTATGCGCTCGTCGCGAGAATTTTGCTTTCCGCGCGTTACTCCGCTTGCCGGGATTATGAATATTTTTAGATGCTTTTTCACAAGTTCGGGTGGACGATTTTATTTTTATTTTAAAAATAACGTTCCAGCAAATCTTGTGATCGAATTGAACAATTTGGATTTTTTTATTTTTTTGGCTTCGACTTTTGCTGTTGAATGTTTTTTTTTTATTTTTATGTAAAAATGTATCATTAAAAATAATAATCAATTGAAGATTCTATGAAAAGTCCATTGAACAGTTTTTGTATTCAATATATCGCAACAAGAAGTATTTTTCCCACACAGGATTCCGTCTATATTTTATATTGGTCGCTGTAAGATATCTACAGGATAAAGTCGTGCAATATTTTATTCGTATTTACCAGAAATACCAAATAAAAATTTTAACTGTATCAAAGTGGAAAACATTGATTTTATAACAATCAAAATTGTAAACAAAAATTTTTTATGCCGAAATTACAAGACATGGATGATTTAAAAACCTCCGGTAATCCTGCACAGTGTAAAAATGCTTTTTTTTTGCTTTTGAATCATTTAATTGCACCAATAAACTATATAATCGGAGCCTCGCGAAGTAGTTAGTGATTATACATGGGCCTTTTATATCATCCGAAAAGTGCAACAATAATCGTACATCAAGAAGTCCATAAAAGTTGAGAATCTAAAATATGAAAATTGGACGTCAATAACGCGTGCCAGTCGTATCATCTTTATTAGCCCCGCATAACTGATAATTTAGACGTCAAGTGTCCCGTTTGGAGTAGTCGTTTATAATGCATGATTATTCAAATTTCGGAGGATATAAATTTCCGTCGGTAGCGATGAGTATGTTCTCGAGACCCTCAGATCCGGAATATTCACCGATCGAACTTGCATGGAATGAGTGCTAAAACGTTTCTCATGCGCATACTTTCATCAACACGTTTTACGCTGTGACATCATTTTTATTCTGCTTTTTTAATATAAAAACCTTGTAAAGGTGACAATTTTACGGTCATGAATTGTTTTCTGTTAATCATTGGAGCTAAATTTGTTTTTCACTGACTGTTGCTAATTTTTAAAAAATACATTTACATTAATGGAATAAGGCATATGTGTTTCTCCATTGTAATGAATATTTGTAATTTATTTACCAGTAAAAAAAATTTTTTATTTGGTTCCTACGACATGGAAGGTACCGTATCAAAATATTATATGACTAGTTTAGTCGTAAAATTATCAAGCACTTTTTGTTTAGTTGTTAATAATTCATTCAACAATAATTTGCGTCATACAATTGAACAGGTTGATATTTTTTAATGGCATTCTGCAGTAGTATTTCTTTAATAAAAAATACGTTGAAAATCTCTTTTAACAATCACTCTGCTACAAAGTATATTTTTCCTTCAATTTGATAACTTCATTTTTATACACTGTCTGGAACATGCAAATGAATAAAATTGCCAGTATAAAAGTCGCCGGATGGAAGTCTAACTACGATAATTTAGCTTAGCTATCGGTATACACGGCTAGCGAAAGCGCGGACCCGCGCATAGATTACCGAATAATTGTGCAATCAAAGGACGTAGTAAGTAGGGTTCAAAATTTTATAATGGAAATTGCTCCTGAACTTCTCTTCCGAGAACCAATGATGCCCCCGCTTTGGCTGCTGCTGCTGCCGTCAGCTTGGCCGAGAAAAAGAGAAGGATTCGACCTTCCCTCTCTATTCTTTTGTCTTCCCTTTTTACAAATTACATCCGGCTTCTATTGGAATAATAGCGAAATGTTATAATTTATCATCCGTGCGATTATATCAATTATTTAATTTGTGCCGCGTTCGATGAAAATTTCGGCGGACCAAAATGCGCAAACATAATATAGTTTAATAATGATGAGAATAATTTTGATGCGCTTTCGTAAAATTTTGATCATCATAGAATATTATATTTTTACTACTAAATACTGAGCGATAAAACTAATTTTGTCCAAGTATCAATTTTCTTAATTCATTAGTTTTTTGTTTCGAGTTTCGTGAAGTACTGTATTTTGACTGTTATTTTTTTTAAATAAAGTAAAATTTTTGCTAAGAAAAAATGCAACCGCTATACATTCATAAAACTTTTTCGTTCTGAGGGAGCAAAGTATTGACAAAATAAAAACTGAATAATCCGTCATGCAATTTACAAACCGCAACCTTCCATGCTCCTCGCTCTACAATTTCCGCAACTCATGTCTTTGACAGCATTTTTTAATAAACAAAATTCCAAAATAACAAACACCGAACAAAACTCAGTACACCAGCAGGACTCGTGTCCCCTGAACCACTTACCATAGCCGTCGGCAGCGGCGACCCACGCACCGCGCCAAAGTCCCAATCCGTCGGCAAGAACCCCAACACAACAGCCAAACTGTACGGACCACGGCACACCCGACCAAAGTAGCCGCGAACACAACCCAGAACAACAGCCAAGAAAGTTAGTGTACACAGAGTCATGGCGCATTATACAACATATATATATATATACGTTCACCAGCCCCCCCCCCCCATCTTCCGATCACTGCCATGTATACGCGTATCGGGCGCGCGCAAGGTGAATCGCACATGCGGGGGCCTCAATCACGGGGGCTATCACAAGTCCCTAAGTGGGCTTCCTGGGCCGCCTCGGAATTATAGATAATGCCGGATAATAATAAAGAAGCGATCCCTCCTCCCACCCCACCAACCTCTGCTCGTCGTTGTCGTCGTCGTCTTCGTCGTCGTGCTGCTGCTGCTGATGCCCACGGGCCAGTAAGTATAAGGTAACGCGGCGATATGGCCGCCGGCGGTATTAGTAGGAGGACGGCGTAAGTATAGGCTGGCCGCGCGCACGGGAGAGGAAGCAGGCAAGTATGAGCAGGTAAGAGCCATACAGCGGGCCCAGCGGCAGTCGCTCGGGGCTCTCCCCCCTCCCCTCCGGGGGAACCGGTAGGTATACAGCACACTCTGGAGTGGCAGCGCCGTGAGCAACGATCGCGAGATCTGTCTGAGCTGCTGCTGCTGCAGTAGGCCCAGCGAGCCGGGCCACGGGGTCATGCCCCCCCCCCTCCACCCACTATTACCACGCGCGCACGAGGGGCCCGCTCGCGCGCTCGTAAGTGTATCTCCGCTCTCGGATCTTTTTTACTCCTCTCCCGCGAGCGAGCGAGGTATAAATTTCTTTCGGCTCGCCGCGGTGGAAAACCTGTTTTTTTGCGCCTTCGCATTTTTCTGACCCCCCCCCCCCCCCCCCCCCCCCCCCCCCCCCCCCCTCCCGGCTGGCGCCCCCCGGGTGTTTCCTTTTTTTCTCTCTCCGCCCCCCCGCCCCCCCCCCCCCCCCCCGCCCCGCACCCCCTCCGCGCTTCGGAGCTGACGCGGCCGGGGTTTTTCTTTTTTCTCCTTTCGGTCCTGCGAGTACCTACCCGTGGGCCGCGTCGTGCTGGCCTTTCTGCCACGTGTATGTATCTTTTTATGCAGGTACTGCGGGACGCAAGCGGGAAGAAGGATTGAAGACGTTGTTATTTGAGGTCTCGAACTGTTATTGGCTGCATGTATATCTATACGCGACAGCAGTTCACTCGGGGGGAGGGGGGGGGAGGGTGGGTCGTTTAATTTTGTTTTTCTACTCGAGCTTTTTTCTTTCTTTCTTGTTTCGCGGGTGCGTGCCGCTCCGGCTCGTGAAAAATTAACGGCTCGGGGCATTCTCGGTGGGGTTGGACGCTTTGCGGTGTGACCGAAAGGGTATTAGATGGATCGCGTAGGGCTTCTTTCTTACGTTATGGCTGTTGTGTGAGCGTTTGGGCTGGTGTTTTGCCGTTGGATTTATCGTTGTTAAATGGATTGGGTTATCGGTTGCTGAGTAATGGCGGCTCGTTCCGCTATTCGATTATCAATGTTTTGAATTGATGTGTCTTGTTCCAATGATGTGGTTAATAAGTCATCTATTTGGCGAGGACCATGCGTTCTCTAAGTCAGTAGAAAAATATCTTCAGAGTCACTTGAAATTGTCCAATGACTTTAAAGTTATTTGTAGTAATTTAATCACAATGGCATCCGTTCATGTCATTAAAAGTATTTTAAACCCATTCAAAGTTTTTAGAAGTCATTATTAAGTACTCAAGACTTCTAATTATTTTAAAGTCTTGAGAAGTCTTGAGAAGTCTTGAGAAGTCCTAAAATGATCATAGTGCATAGTGAAGTTATCGAAACCTTGAAGTGGGCAGCCCCTTTAGATGTTTTCAGGAATCACAGAGCTGTTTATGATAAATTTACAATCTAATGCTAATCTATCAATTGGAATTTGACAAATCCAAACTAGGATCTAAGACCTTCTGAAGGCTGTGAACAAAGATTAGCAACATTTTTAATAATTACTGGAAATAGATAAAGGATATCCAAAGAATTCATGATGGTAAGGGTCCACTAATCAACCAATTCTTGAAAAGACCATACGGAACACATTACCAAAGATTTTAAAAACTTTCAGAATCATTAAGGAATTAAGTTTCAAGGACTTCTGACTTCACTCGAAGCCAATCGAATTTGAAAGTCTCTGAATGATAATAGAATAATATTAAGTAGAAAAATACTTCGCTTGACTTTTAAACATATTCCATATTCCCAAAATGACTCCGGAATTCTCATAAAAATTTCAAAGTTTGTCAGTTTTTCGCGACTCCCGATGCACTATGTCCGACACCCACATGATACTCACTAGCAGTCACAGCCACCGAGCGAAACCAATCAATCGCACTTTAGAGCTGTAATTAATGAACTCTCACCACCCAGCACGTGCGCAAATGATCACGCGAGCATGTAGCAGCCAGCCTCGCAGCTTCCCAATCGAGGCGACTGTTCGGCACGCGCGCGCGGAACGATGAATCAAGGCATCAACGACTGCTCCGTTCATCAAAGCCTCCGATACGTCTTCCTCGTCACTCTCGCACCCAGTGCATCAACGACTGCTCGCGCTCTACGTCCACAAAAATCCCAACTTCAACGACCGCAATCTCCATTACGCACAGTCGATGCAGAAACATCATCATTCCTCGGCGGGGCGATTACCGCCAAAACGCCACGCTCGCATCATCGCAGCCACGCGTCAATTCCCAGTGCGCTCCGCGTCGCGCTCTGGCTCTTACATATAAGTGCGGACGTGCCGAGCCTCGCAAAGCACCGATACGATATTCACCCCCCCCCCCCCCCCTAATACACAGAACGACCCTCGATTAGCCGGGGCTCTCGCACATACGCACCCACTTTATTGTTGCCGAACACCTGTTCTTACATGTACCTACGGCCGGGGAAGGAACGAGCGATTACACCCGAGCGTGTCCTCTCCTCTCTCTCTCCTCCGCGCTCAAATTGCCGATCCTTACCTTTATTATTAATCCCCGACGATGCACCTCTTTCTTTCACGTATACTCGCCGAAAGATACCGATCTCCGCGCACGCGCTGCACTCACGCTCGAGCGCGTAATGACCAATCGTTCCTGTTACGAGGCACTGCGATCGTGCAGACTACAGCGGCATTGTCTTGGATCCTTTGGCTACCGATCGACGTGCCGGTCTCGGATTTTGAAGCTGGTTCACGCGTCCGCAGGTGCTCTCGGGAATAGCCGGGGATTAGGCACAGGCTCTTTATTTTTTTCAGGTCTGCCGAATGGAAATTGTTGGCCGCTCGAAATCACCTCTGACGGAATTGCGTTTCCCTGCTTTCGCGAGTAAAGAGTACACTCGGGGCCAAATTACGATCGAGAGCGCGAAGCCAGCTCCGATAGCCGTTCACAAGTACAGCAGCGATCGCGGAGAGAAAAGCCCAAAGTAGCTCCCTGTACCCCCTTTGTGTGTGCATATAATATAGGCGTCTGAGCTCCACCTCCGAATCCGCATGGCAGAGCGGGACCGAACAGACCTCGTAACGCGATAATTCGAATCCGCCTAATTTGCAGTCCAGCCGGCAGTAGTGCGGGCAACATGTGCACGAACGCGCGTTTCACAAATATACGCAGGCTCTCGCGGTTACTACGCCGGTGATTATTGCTTGCTGCGGGCTGCGTGGCATTCCCGCCCACCAGTGACACCCCCCTCCTCCTTTTTATGACACATTGCACATTTGTGAACGTCATAGTCCTCGTCGTCGTCGTCATCATTATTACCATCGTAGAGCGTCTGTGACATTTTCAACCTGCCGGCCTCGTCCTTATTCTTCTTTTCTCCCGTACGCGTGTATGTACAGCATCCCCATTGGATATTACGACGATGAATAATATACGGGGAATATGGGAGGACGCGCACTTGTGGGGTAGACGGGTACTTACGCGGGCGTGCGATTATTCCAAGGGGGAGCCGAGCTGCAAATCATAAGCGACGGACGGGACAAGGTTCCCCCTCGGTGCGTGTTCTTTGTGTGCGAAAGAGAGACGCGTGGAAGGTATTAGAAGTCGGTTTGGTCCGTGATTTGGCTGGAGGGACTCTTCTGGCCTGTGCCTTGCACTGTGCAATGGGTCGGAGTTGGGTGAATACGATCCGGCTGGTTGCGCGCAGTGTGGATTGGAAGTTAATTTTCTTTTTTGAGGAGTTAATTGCCGATGCGGTTCTCTGGTGCGACAATGAGAAGTGTTGGGTGTTTGGAGGGTAGGGTGATTGTGGAGGGTGAGTTTTGGTTGAGGCTGAATAGGGTGATGTTCGAATTTGTTTTCTGTAATTTTTTGAAACTCATTGTAATTTCGTCGTAATTCGTTGACTGTACATACGGAAAGAATCTTTTGGACGTCTCATCAAGAGCCAGCCACGTGATTGGTTTCAGTTGATCACGTAACTTATAACAAGTGAGGCTTCGGTCACGTGGCAATCAGTCTTCTAAAAAAGGATCGATACTTGCTGTGCCTTTGTGTAACAGAGCGCTCGGTTGTGGGTGATTGTGTATGGCCTTTAATAATGTTCAGTTTGATGGCAGAATCAGCAATATTTTGTCAATGTATCGATTAAATTAACACGCAATTGTTATAATTGTTTGCAAATGGTCAAATGTCCGTAGTTAAAAGGAGCTTGCTGTTTCACATCACAATGTTTCCGGGGAGCTAAGAGCTTTAAGTCTCAGTGGAAATTCTAAAGGCACCTAGAGACTTCTATTCAATCCACAGACTCTCCAGACTTCTACTGACCTTGAAAACCATTGCAAGTCCTAAACTCTCACAATAATTTCAAAGTCAAGTGGATTGTGGAAAGCCGTTCAGTGACTTGTACTGTCTTAAAGTCTTTGGACGTCTTCAAATTAGTTTACACGCAGTAAATCAAAATGTGTTGTCCAAATGTCTATACGCTAACTTTCAATATGTGAGAGAATTGAAATTGTAGAACATCTTTGAACCAATGGTTTTGGAAACAAATTCCTCAGTTTAGTAGAACTGATAAAATAGTTGATAATAAGTGTATTTGGTTGCATTTTTAACGCTCATCAACATTACTATTATGTATATATTTTATAAACCCAGAAATTTCAAGTACACGCTTCGAGCCTTTTTTTTCAAAACACTTTTGATCGCAGTAAAAATCCTTGAAATTGTTATTTACAGACTTTTTCAAAAGTCTTAGTCTTTTGGGCATACCGATCGAAACACCTACTCCAAACCAAATGAACTATAATATCATTCATCAAACCTGCAATCGAAATAACGTATTCCTTTAACCACCTTTCACCACCACCATACATTGTCGATCCGAAACTTATCCAATTCTCAAAAAATCAACCAGTAATAATCATTCTGTGTGGTCCAAACATCATCACAGACAGAAAAATCGGTAAGCACGGAGCCCTCACCCACACACACACACATATATATATATATATATATATATATATATATATATATATATATACTTGCAAGCACACGAGTATAATAATTACAACAGTGGCAGAGGCGAGCATATGCGTGCATGCAGTGCACACGGCACACGATGCATCACCTATGAAAAAGCCTCTCGCGGGGGTCGAGCCGAGCGTCGGAGACCAGAGAGAGAGAGAGAGAGAGAGAGAATACGGGCGCACATATGGGAGGCGTGTTATACCTATCTGAGCCTTGCCGTTCGCCCGCTCGCGCGCCTACGTACACGCACATACATCCATTTCATTCCGACGTGCGCGCAGGCTGTATCATAAAACCCGCCTCCCTTTCTCCATCTCTCTCTCCCTCTTTCTCGTTCCTCCTCCTCCCTGTTTCTCCGTCTTTTGCTTCTTTTTTTTTCTTCTCCCACTTCTGCGCAACTCCTGTGCATGGTACGTATGTACGTAAGTATATACCTATGGCAGTGGTCGCTCCTTTCGCGCGTATACGTGAGAGCCTGCGAGCTGGAAAAGCGAGAAGGTTCCCGCGAGATCGCTGTCGATGCAGTTGCGGTGCCTTCTGTTGCTTGATGTATAGGATAGAGGCATCTGCTCCTCGTGAAAGTGAAAATATTGTTTTTCTCGGTGGTTTTTTTTTTTTCTTTCGCAATCCATCTGGCGGTCTCTGCGGCTTGTGAGGTGAGACTTTTTTTCCGTTTGAAGCGTTATTCTTCTCATCGAATGGGAGGCTCGCGTTGCAGATGTAAATGAAATACCGTGCCGATCGGTTGCGTCGGGTTCTACTGGGTGCATTGTAGTTGGGTTTATTATTTCACTCGTGGGTTCGAAAGATATTGGCTTCAGAAGTGAGGAGTTGCCGATCGTTTTTTATAGAGACGTGAACGTAGTTTTTCCGAAAGATGATTTTGGCTCAGACATTTGTGATCATATCAATGGAAGCTTCAACAATATTTACATTTTCTTCATAATTATTTGTATTTACTTTAGTCCGATCGAAAATGATTGCGCAAAAATATTAATTCTCTTTAACGATTCTACCTTCACCTTTTACATCAATAAGGAAACTATGTCATTCACGTGTTCTATTCTCAAAATTATTACATATCTTTCAAATTGTATATCACACTAAATTACAAATTTACAACCATCACTCAAAAGATTATAACTCATGATATGGATCATTCCGCTAACTCAGAGAGTTCTAACTCAGCCCAGTGTATTCTAATTGGATTCTAAGAGCCTGGAGAATTTTAATATATTTGAAAAAACTCAATTTAAAGAATTATAGTTTACTCCAACGAATTCCCATTCATTTTCTGGATTCTAATCCATATGGGGAGATTCTAGTCCGTTTTGTAGATTCCAGCTCAGTCTGGAGGATTCTAGCTCATAAGGATCGATAATACTCAATTGAGCTCATGCACACTGATATTAACTTCATTTCGATTGATTTCATCATCATAATATTGAAACTATCCTCAATAAATCATACCTAAAAACCCCTTACAACTTTTTTGAAACTTACCCAAAACGACTCGGCTAGCATCTATTTCTTAACTGACAGACAATTAAGTAACCAAATTGTACAGCTTTGATTCGACAACAAACACCGATCCAATGACAAACGTAAGCATTATAAAAAGTAAAAAAAAAAAAAAAAAATAAATGTACCCCTAGCTCCCCCGACTCACTCTGAAAACGCCGAGGCGCTGAAAGGATTCAAGGCAACTGTCTCCTGTCACGATCACAATACCCGGTGCTCATCCCAAAAGCACACACTCGCAGCCTACAATACGCAGAGCCCCGAAAACTGCACCAGTCCACTAAGCAGACGTTGCGCGCGTGCTCCGTCTCCCGTATCCATCCCCGGCATCATCGGCTGCATTGTTCCACACCGGGGGCACTCCAATGACGTCCACGTGCGCGTGTCTTGTGGTGACAGATCGCGTCAGGCCTGGAATTAGAGAAATTAGAAGCCGCTCAACGCAACGCTGCGGGTGGTGGAGAAGGGGGGGGGGGGTGGCACTCGTGTCGTATACCTACGCGGGGTGAGCAGCAGCAGCAGCAGCAGCACGTGTCCGAAGCCCACGAGGGAATACAAAAGTGTGTATCGGCCGAAGCGAGAATCGCGGGAGTGAGTCGCCACTCGATCTACTGATGTTTGCACAGCTCGTGTAAGAGGAAATAGAGAGAGATATATGTAAAAAGGGATCGGGGACTTTGAACTGGTGTTGTTTGGGCGGTGGCGGCGGGCGGGGGTTGCGTTTCTGTAAGTGTATGTCGCACACGATCGGGGGGAAAAAGGAAGACACACGTAGAAAGGGAGCTCGAGCGCGTTTGAGGGACGATCGAGAGTCGAGAGGGTGGGTATGTGCTCCACGAGTGTATGTACGTATAGTACTCTTGTGTGCGGATCTCTGTAATTGCATTACTGCGTGGCTGAGACCTGTAAACGTTTCCTTCCAGCGCACGAGGTGTGTACACTTGTACACTCGAATGTGTCGAAAAGGAAGGGAAGCGGACGATTGTACCACGGGTGTGTGTTTGTTCGCTCTTTGGGCGACCGATGATTTTTTTTTTTTCTCTTCCGATGCTTTCGAGGGCCAGGGAGGGTAGGTCGAGCACCTATCGTGTTCTTGAACTCGTTGTAGTTGCATGGGCTTCCTTTTCACTTATCGCTTTTTGATGGTGATATAGTCGGGCGGCAATATGTAGGTATACTTGTATAGACTGCTGTAGTATTGGCAATGGAAGGAAAGAAACTCATTCAAATGACTGCAGAATAAAAAAAGCGACGTATTGTTTTGTTTATTAGATCATAGCCCTCCGATTATTTCTCATTCGTGCACAAAAGTATGTCAGATTCTGGTAGCACATGATAATATCTTATTTTATACACAGTGTGTCCATAAAGTCATAATTGTTCGCCAAAGAATCCAAATTGAAATCTTCGCACTCTGATGCAGAAACAATAATTCTTAAAAAACATTATTACGTCAAAAGATCGAAAAACATAAATTTCCCGAGAAATTCCTATGACAAAACGTCAAACCGGCAGAGCACAATGAACCGTGCAAAAACACATTCGTCACGTCCATTCGAGAAAACGACCTCCCAATCGCGAAGGCACAAGCCGTATAAGCAAAAAAAGATAAATTTTAATTGAAAAAAAAAAAATGTACGACCACCAGCGCCGGATAAATCACCGAGGTAAGTATATGGGCCCATAAAACAGCCTCGCGTCGGTGCAGCTATTGTCACCGCCGTACCGCGATAACGTGCACATACCTTATAATGCAAGTACCATGCATGCGCAATAGAAGCCGAGAAAATAACGGGTCCGAGATAAGATGGAAAAAATACTAGCGTAGAACGAGCTGCATCGCTATTGCATGGAAAAAAAAAAA
>JAPYYV010018970.1:0-10861 GCA_030522625.1 Copidosoma aretas | reverse complement strand
TAGATACTACTAACTTTGGTTTACACAATACTGCACGTGTTTTTTCACAGTGTATCTCTTAAAAATGAATTAATTTTTATTTAAACGTTTTTTATTATTTGACTGACATGATCTGATTGTATCAGTAGAGTCGACTATTAATCTATGGATCTTTTCAGACTAGGTAAACACCTTGGGGGTGAAGGTTTTTTGTTTCAGCGAATCTGAGAACATTCAGTCTCGTCTCTTCAGTGTTATCTCCTTTGAAGATTAGCATCGGTATGTTCATAATGTCTATTGTTTCTACATTAGAGTTTAATTCCATGATTTGTACTGCGTAGTCGGCTTCTTCTTCATCGTTCACCATTCTCATTTCTGGAATAGCATCCAGGGCTAAGTCTACAACATTTTTAAACAAGATTATAGAATTACAGAAACTGTATTCATACTTAGTAGATTCCTACGACACATTTTGCCAATTAGATTAAACTGAATATTATTGTTTTGATAAACATCAGTAACAGTTTTTTACTTGGGGTTTTATTATTGTTATACGAACATTTTTAATCTTGATGTATTATTATAATCAAAAGTATTTTACTCTTAAAGAGATTGTAAACAATTACAATTTCATTGCACCATATTAATATACTTACTATAATAACTCGGTGTACAATTATCAGCTCCTTAAGTAGTAAATTTCAGTACATAAATTTCAGCTGTAATTACAGCTATTATAATCATGTGTTTTATAGCTGTACATAACTGTCAGAAATAGCTATATAAAATAGGTGTTAATTTAATAGCTATATTTATATATAAAATAGTAGCTATAATTGTAGGTAAAAAAAAATTAATGATTAATTTTACTAAAGAAAGCACTCTTAAATTGGAGAAAATGAGTTCACTATGCGCAAGTGAATATCGAATCAGCCAATAGGAAATGGATTTTCGAACTCTTACTTAACGAATTAAGTTTCGACTTAAATCGACGTATGCATAAATACGTGACAATACTATATATAAGTGCACTTCATGATGCCATTGCCAACTTTGAGATTTATGAGTGCAAAAGTTATATGTTACGTTGTACTTTTATCAGTGACAAATTCTTTCTTTTTCTTCATTTTCAGTAATATTATTGAGCTATTTAGAATTTTATAGCGCGGACTGTTTTAAGTTTTTTTTATCAGCATATCTAAAAGAGCATTAGAGTGTCTTAAAAAATTTTTAGAATCGCACAATGATATTGATGATAAATCAACTGAATATTTTCATCGCTATTCGTGAAGATTACTTTTTTTTATTCTCAAGTTAGCTTTAATGCTTCTCCAACATTTTTATGAATTAAACTATATAACTTGGCGTTTTTACACAACGAACAATGGTAATCTTTTATATTGATTGTAATAAAATGTATTAATAATCCGTGAGTATCCATGCATGATAAAGCTGTAGTGGATTTGTTTGTGTTTATTATCCGATGTATTACGTATATTAGAAACGACTGGGAGAATATTTTGATGAAACTTTTGGCACAATGACAGATCACATTCCGAGTCAAAATATTTATTTACAACTTCGACGAGAAAAATATGTAACATCCCCAATAATGTCTCACGTAAAATCAAAGCATACATTGCAATATTTATAACAGCATTTTTTATTCTTTTTAAAAACGTAAAATGGATATAATTCATATAAAATCGAATATTTGAATTTTGTGCCAAAGTAACACACCCCCCCCCCCCCAGAACCCCTTGCTCCAACTGCGCCGTCGGCATGGTAGGCAGCCTAGAGCCTATATAATCAATATATCAACGGTGAACGATCGACACTGCAAATATGTATATAGGGTAGATGTAGTACGACCGTCCGCGAACAAACAAAATAAATAGCCGACGCGTCAACGTCAATTTGCACAAATATCTCATCATACTTATCAACTTCTTCACACTCCAAGCATATCGCGAGTTTTTCAATTATACTTATTATTACGTTCATTCAGGCGTAAAAAGAGGGGGGGGGGGGCGGTAGGGGTAGGTAAAAGCGCAAAGAAAAGGGAGAGAAAAAAGGGGCAACACGCGCGCACGTTTTACAACAACATCTATACTCTGAAGTATCTCCGAACTCCGAAACACCAAAACTCCAAAAAAAGCGAGGCCCAACGGCTGCTGCAGCAGCTGCTTATAGGTGTGCATAGGTAATAATAAGTTGTATTACACGCGTTGCAGTGAAGCGTGTCTATATACTTCATTAATTGTATAGAAAAAAACAAGTATTTCACCCGAGCAAACATACACACTTATGCGCACCTAAGTGACTAAAGTCGGGTCGCGGGCGAGGAAGCGAAAGTTGCTTTCGCCGCGCAGTGCTGTCGTCGTCGTCGTCGTCGTCGTCTCGGGCGTCTGCTTCGGACTCTTCGGAGCTTACGTACAGAGGAGTATGGCTGGCTTCACGGAGGGCGCCCTCGTGAAGAAGCTCATGGAGCTCAACCCCTCGCAGCAGAGCATACAGACCCTCTCGCTCTGGCTGATCCACCACAGGAAGCACCACTCGACTATCGTCAAAGTCTGGTTCAAGGAGCTCTGCAAATGTGAGTATTTATGTTTAGTTATCGTTTGCGCCTTCCTCGGGCCTGGGGGTGCTTACGGTTGCCCAGGAGTGCAGGGCTGTCAAAGGGCCAGCTCGTTTTTTTAGGTTAGAAGTAGATGCTGCTGCTGCTGCAGCACGTACACTCTTGATATATTGTCGAATTTATAGGTTTTTCCTTCTCTTACAGCTTTTTTCATGCATATATTATTTTCGATGAGTATTCTACTCCTTTTTACTACACTTTACGGCTGTATGATGAAGATTTTCTGTCAAAAGAAGGATGATTACCAATTTTGGAACCTTCTTGTTTAAACTTTGTTTTTGTACATGTTAAATTTATCCATTATTTGTACTACATATTTGGAATACAATTAATTCACGTTACCAAACAGAGATAATTCTTGTAAGCAAATCCAATACGCAAATGTGTTTACCACATGTACAGAATAAAATATAAAATGTGTGTACAAATTGAGTTTTTTTTCCACACAACATGAAATAATTCATCGTTATTCTTGCTTAAATAATTTGAATGTACTTATTTTACTGACTGGGGTAGATTAATATACTTTATGCATCTTACATGCATGATACTCATAAATTTTCTTATATTTCAGCCAAAGACAACCGCAAATTGATGTTCATGTACTTGGCAAACGACGTCATACAGAACAGCAAGAAAAAGGGTCCAGAATTTGGCAAGGAATTTGCTTCTATTCTACCAAAAGCATTCGACCACATGAAACACTTTGATGATAAAACGAGAGACAAAGCGTGCAGACTCATAAGTATATGGGAAGAGAGAGGGGTTTACGATAAATCGCAAATAGCAGATTTTCGAGCCGCGTTTTTTAGTCCTATTAACGATATTATGAAGGAACCTGGCACACCTCCACTGCCTAGGAAGAAACCCAGGATTGAAATAGAAAAAGTACTTATTCAATGTATTTTAATAATCAGACTGTGTATACGTGCGTCGTCGCGTACGCAAAACAGTACGTTAATAAACACTTGAGTTTCATACAAAAACACTGCCAGTGATTACAGATTCAGTATTGGTTAAGATTTATTGCTTTCAAACACCAATACACTCTACAAGTGGCTTTGCGTACGTAACAACGGATGTATACATACATACAAATTTATTTGTTATTGACTTGAAATCTATGTACTGAATTTTTTTGCAGAAAGAGAAGAAAGAAAGAAAAAGATCAGAGACAGAAGTCGAAGTCGATGGTACCAAAGAGCTGCACGTAACGTTAAGCCCGCGAACACCAGGTGGTGATCCACCAGAAACTGAGGAGCTCATCAAAGCTTTAATGGTTAATGTGATTTTTACCCTAAACAATATTGAAAATAAATATACTTTAATAAATATGGACTATGCAACAACACAAATAAAATCTATTTCTCTTCGAAATTCACATGTCAAGTGTGCTAGTTTAGGAAAAAATACATGAAAAGTTTCTATTCCTACATATTACCATTTAACAACGTTAATTCTATCAAATATTTCCTTCAAAATTTTTGCTTTTTTCTGCAATTGTCATTATCTTCTTAAGAAAAATGATTTTGAAGTAAAATATTTTACTGATAACTTTTTATAAATGCCTTGATTTACAAAATTTTTGTCATCAACACCTGTAATTTTTTAATCTACAGTAAAATAAGTAATTTTGTTAAACACAAGTCAAAACTGATGACTAAATTACAGGACCTCGAAAATACAGCATCATCAGATGCTGCAGTGAGAGAGCAAATAGCATCCTTGCCACCGGAGGTCTCCGAAGTGTCCCTATTAGCAAATTTATCGGATCGCTCAGCCGCTGATCACTTGAGCGTGGCTGTGAACGAAGCCGCATCTTTGCTTGCTGATTACAATGGACGATTGCAGGCTGAAATGGAAGACAGAAGAAGACTGCTTGCAATGCTCAAGGACTACACAGTAGCCCAGCGTCAACTTCTACAGCAAGCTCAGTCAACACTGGAGGTATTTTATTGCCTTATTTAATTGTTGATTTAAATCATGGTCTCATAATTTTATTCAGTTAAAATTTTAATCTAATTTCATAGGATTACAAGGAGAAGCTAAAAAAGGTCTGCTCTGTGCGAGCAGAAGTTAAATCTCATATCTCCAACCTTCCTGATTTAACACAGTTACCAGATGTCACAGGTGGACTAGCACCATTGCCTTCAGCTGGAGACCTGTTCTCCCTGCACCACTAAACAAATGTTTAAGCCAAGAAATGACGAAAAAAATTTATCTGCACATCAGTGGAAATTGTAAATTTAGTCGAGGAAATGGGAATGAATGATCGCTCTTCCCACTTTACGTGAGACTAGAATGAACTTTGTAATTTAAGTTAGGAAACTGTCCTAAGGCTAGGAGTTAAATTTTTATGACGCTGATTTTTCAAAAAAAAAAAAAAAAAAAAAATGTTTGATCCTACGATTGGATACAGACTTGAGAATATATTGTAAGAATATACATAAGGGGTAAAAACTGAAAAAAGAATTACTTGTATGAATGTCTTAAAGGCGTCTTAACATGAGAGAACAATTTTTTTCTTATCCAGTTGGTTTATACTTTCATGCCAATGAGCGTAACACAAAAATGGTATTTTACGAAGATTGATGCAAAAAACGAGCTGAGACATCTAATTAATTCTCTTATCACACGAATGCAATTATTTTTAGCGAAAATATTCACAAATCATGTATTTATTGAGTTTGCCCGTGAACCAATATTCATGCACTAAAGAAATTCAAAATTGACGGGGCATCTTTCATTATTGTATTGCCTCAGTTATTTTTTACAATTTTTTGTCGGCCACTTGTAAATCTCGGTTCTTTTTTTATCGTGTAAATAATCATCTATAATTCGTCCATTGAAATTTTTTTTCTCAAAGGACTACTACTATTATTTAGTTTTCTTCCTTAAACATAAGCTTATGAAAAGTTATATACAATTATGTACATACATGTGCTATTTTTAAACAAGAAAATGTTAATTTTGAATTACTAAAATTGTAATATTACGAAAACATTGAGACACATTAGACTATTAATAAATGTTTTCAACGTTATTTAGTTATGCATTTCTTTTTTTTTTTTCAGTTATGAAACTTACAGAAGTGCACATGCATTGAACGAGAAATAAATAATTCAAAATTGAGTAATTCATTCTTTTATTGATTTTTTTACAAATACTTAGTATATTCTAAAGAATTGGTAAATCTATTAAATATTCTATTGAGGGTCACTAAGAATTAATATATTTTAAGTAACATTCAGTACTTATTTAAATAAATATATTTTACATTTGTTAGAACTCAAAATAAAAGATATATTTCATATTCTTTTCAACAATTTTGAGAAAGTATGACAAGCAAAATCATAATGATAAAATTGAGCAAGTTCGGAAATTCAATAATTTTCTGTACAAAAAAATGATTTCTTACAGTAGCTCAAAGTTAGATGTGATTCTTTGTCTGAGTGATAAAATAAATCTACTGTACAAAAATAAGTATCATCACTTCAAACTTTGATACACATATATTTTACATATTTAAAAAGTTACAATAAAAAGAATAAATAACCTGATCGATTCAAATTAAATATTCAAACATCTGATAAAGATCCTTAAGAAAGTCAATCGCTTTTACTCTTATTTGATGGTTTTCTTTGTACAATATTGTCACAGTTATACATACAGAAGTTTTTGTTCTTGCTCCTATGTTTCATGAAGATGAGGTGGCCTTGTAGGCTTTAAGATAAGTTTTCCAGTATCATCACAACTCATGTTAAAATCACCAAGGATACTTCGAGCCCTTTGCGTTATTATGCTAGGTGCTATTACTCTTCGATGAATTCCCAACATAAATAATACGACTGTAAATCAAATAAAAACAATTTACATCATGCACACAAATTCTGTATATCCATAGTGTTGTCTGCAGTATGACTTGTGTGTAAATTTTCACTTGACTCACCTAATAGTAAACTAGCTATTGTAAAAAAAGGGTGATTCCAGAGACTATGAGTAAAAGGCACTGCAGAAGTATTGGGATCTGTAAGCCAGTACCAAGCACCAACAGCTGTACAAATAGAAATGAAGCACAGCAGTACTGTAAGCAAATACACATAATCAAATAGGTTATGTACAAAAACATTTACAGTCTCTCATAAGAAAAATTGATACAAAATAACTCTTGTGACCGTTGCGACAATTTAACAGTTAAAGATTAGACAGTCAACAAAATGATTATTAAAAAAACGTTGAAAAATGACTTACTTCTCCACCGCAGAGTTGCTGGCTGTAAGCTTGAGATAACCTCAGTCAGTCGCCTCTCGAAGGCTTTCAAATCTAAAATGAATGCATAAAAAAGTTTAATTAAACGATTATTGTAAAGAAAATTTAGTATGTACGTACTCGTTAATTTCGAGGCTGTGAACAAGTCATTGGTTGAAAATCAACAATGTCAATAAAAACACTTACCCTCGCAAACCGTCTGATCAAGAGACATTTTCTCTCTTTTCTCGACTGTTATAAATATTGAAGAATCTTCAGGAAACCATTTGATTGATCTTATATAAAAACTTCCCCTCGGTATACAAGTTTACAAAAATAATAATTAAATAATCATAAAGCGGCTGCTATCACGAATTGCATGACAGTTCTTCTGCTACTGTCACCGCCATTTTTCGCTACCAACATTGTAATACTTATACTTAGAGCTTGAGATTTTTTTTACACGTTGGTAAACTTACTTGGGCTTTTCATTCAACGGAAAGGTTTAAATGTTATGATAAAAATAACAATTGGATCGAACAATTCGTTTTATTATATTTTTCAGTTGTAAAATGTGAATAAATTATCCATCAAGTGTTTTTATTATTATTATTATTATTATTATTATTATTATCATTATTATTATTATTACTCATGAGATTCTACGCAAAAAATATGATAAATTTACTATTCATTCAAAATTTGATGAAACTCACAACAAATCTTCGAACACAAGCGCTTCCGCGTATTTATTACAGCAGAAAAATCATGTAATTCAGTTGTACGCGTTGTATTTTATTTTTACGCGGTGCTTATAAAGTCCTTCGAATGAGAAATGTAAAAATACTCTGCATCACATGCGCATGAATCCTAAACAGAAAAGAAAAAAAAAAAAAAAAAAAAAAAAAAAAAAAAACAAAAAAAAAAAAAAAAAAAAAAAAAAAAAAAAAAAAAAAAAAAAAAAAAAAAAAAAAAAAAAAAAAAAAAAAGTGCCAAACAAATGCAGTTGTACATCGGTGATGAAGCGTCTCACGTTTCTATCCGTTAGATCTGAGAAAAGAAGAGTAACGGCAGGCCCTGCAGCAGCCCTTCTTGAAAACGTCAATCCCGCACTTGTGCTTCGCGTCCTGGCTTCCACTGCGAATTTTCCAACAATCCAGCAGCACGTCCCGGCATTCCCTTTCTACGGGAGTTGGAAAGAAAAAAGGAAAAAAAAGGTTACGGTTGATCGATAAAACTGTTGCCCAATGCACCAGCTACAACTCACCAACGTCATTTTCCCCGTCCTTGTTCTTGTTGCAGGGATGGTCGCTGCAGGGCCTCCTGCTCGCCGGCCTCTTCTCCTCGTCGCACTCCGATACGCTCGCGTTCATGGGCACGCCGTCGGGCCCGATGCATTTGACTACCCGCTTTTGGAAGCCCCGTCCGCAATTTCGGGAACACTGCGACAGACGGGTGGTGGAAAACAAAAAGCATTCGTCGAGAATGAAGAAATAGGGGGGTCGTCTTCGTTCGACGATATACAGTTTTCGTGCATCGTATCTTATGAATCACAAGGTCGAACGTGTGCACTGCATCGTGTGCAGGACTCTATTTTGAATATTTCTAGATCGAACATTGCAAATTCTAAAGGTACCCTATACGTTGTACAAGCATTGCACGAAAGACATACACTCGATTTCCAAATTCGATCTGCCTTGCATATACATATATATGATGTAAGTCACGATGGCATGAAACGTTTCAACTACTGTTCTCGAGCAAACAAACAACTCACGCGAGTCCAGTCGGACATGAACCAAGTGGCGTTGCAAGGCGGGCCCGTGCACTCCCGCGTCTTCTCGGGCTGATCGCCCGGACAGTTGGACGGCTGGACGGCTTTCAGGGCTCCCAGGAACTTTGAGACACAGGCCACCTCGCGCGTCTCGATTCCCACGTCGCACGAGGACGAGCACTGCGCGAGCGCGTACGGCAACCGTCATCGACGCGCGACGCGTATATATTGTATTGTTAGAACTAGGTATATAATGATGCAACGTCACGTGTACAAATTTTTATTACCTTCGTCCACGGACCGACGAACCACTGGCCGCACGGCTGCTGCTGGCCGGCGCAGATTTTGTTCATCATCGGCATCGTGTCGTCGGCGCAGGTGTCGTTTTTCGTCAAGTTCTCGCAATAGAGCCTCCGCGACATCGCGCCCGAGCCGCAATCGGCCGAGCACTATGGATTGGGAGAACACGAGTCGGGTTTTACATTTTTTGCACGCGTGTGCTCTACATATGTTCGTGTTTCGCGAACGCGCGAGTTATCAGAGCCTCCATCGACGAAGGGTCGACAAATGGTTGTAGAAAAATAAGGCGAATGCCGTCCATGTCTATTATTACACTTTTATTTCTAAGCTTCGAAGTGTGCGCAATCGAGCAGATTACGAGCAAGAATGAATAAAATCTACTATTCGACAGCAAATGGGCAAGTGAAATCACGGTGTTCCAGTGTTTATTAGCAAAATAATAAAGCCTCGTGTGAGAAACACATGGTTTCAGGGCTAGCCAAAAGTAGCTCTTTTCAAGCTTCAAAGTCGTTTTTCCCCGAAAATCCCAAAAGCGTACTCAATCGGTCAGTCCGATTGGACTCAATCATTCATCGAACAATTGCACGCCCAACGCTACGGCTGCGTCAACGCAAGCGCGTTGCGCATTGCGCACAGCGAACGCGTCTGCGCTCTAGCGGATTGTAAAAAGCACCGGTGGCGACGGCAACTCCAAAAACATTGTATTCTTTGAAAAGTACACCACGATGACGTTTTTGGCTACTTTGCGTTGATTTCACCGCAGTCTTTTATTTCCGCTGGAACGCAAGCGCTGCGCAACGCGCTCACGCCGACACAGGCTGCTCATACCTCTTCGGGCCACGCGCTGTAGAGCCACGACGTGGCGACCAGAGCCTTGGGAATCTCGTTTCCGACGATCGACTCGCCCCTGCAGCCGACGCCCGCGCCGCAGGCCTCCTCGGTGCCCGGCTTGTCCTCCGGGGGGGGGGGGGGGGGGGGGGGGGGGGGGGGGGGGGGGGGGGGGGGGGGGAAGAAGAGAGAAAATCGTCGGGGTGATCGTAGATTGTGCGGATTTTTGCACACCGAGCGCCCGATTTTTTTCGACCCGAAGGAAAAATCGCCTCACCCTCGTCCTGCCTTGGGTGGCAAGGGTTCAGGCCTGCACGGGATAACTCTACCCAAGCACTCTACACCACATAATTATAACTATATATATATTAGAGTGGAACCATGTAAGATATAGGTGTAGAGTTATTGTGTAGAGTTATCCCGTGTAGGCCTGGACCCTTGCCCTTTGGGTACATTTTCTTCCGATCGGACGAATTCTGAGTCGTATTTCTCACCGTTGGATGATACACGCGTGATCGAAACAAAAATATTCATGACAATTTGATGAAATATCCATTGTTTGGATCGGAACAAAATCGGGCTCTCGGCGCGCGTTGTTGACACCAAGAGCGGCGTTTTCCAGCCGAAGGTGCGGGGGTACCGAGGCAACAATCGGCACCGCCTCGCAAAAAAAAGAAAAAAAAACAAACAAAACGGAGAAGGAGCATTTTACCGCTGACCACTTCTGAGCCCTCCACCGCGGCCTCGCCGTGGCGTAGACGCCGCAGTCGGGCATGTGGCAGGCCTCCAGAACCGGCAGGCCGTCGGCGGGCCGGGCGGCGCAGTCGCGATCGTCGACGCGGATCTTCAGACTGTCCAGCATCTTCTTGATGCAGTTGAGCCGGCGCGTCCGCGTGCCGTTGCCGCAGGTCACCGAGCACTGGCTCCAGGGCGCGCCCTCCCATCTGGGAAATTTTTTTCAACAGTAACGAAACGCCGGGCCCGATCTTTCGTGCTTTTTTGTTTTTTTTTTTTTTTTTTTTTTTTTTTCTCTTTTTTTTTTTTCATTTTTTTTTCTTGGAACTTCCTGAACTCCTTTTCCCAACGGTGGCTTT
>JAPYYV010018969.1:0-11576 GCA_030522625.1 Copidosoma aretas | reverse complement strand
TTTTTCCTCTCTTTTTCACCCCGAGCGCCCGAGCTCGTCCCGTTTCTTTTGTTCGCTCCACTCCTTTTGCCGCAATTTCAGAGTGTCTCGCGAGGAATCGGGGAGAAAGAGAATGATCGCCGCGGCGGGAGGAGAAAAATCTCGAGGAGGGCGGGAAAACCTGCGGGGACCTCGGGAAAAAGGAAGGCGGAGCGTTGTATACCGCGGGTATGGGTACGACTCGAGCGGGGAGATGCACGGCTGGTGATAATTTGCCTCATGCTCGTAATTACGTGTGTAGGGCAGCAGGAGGGAGAGGACGGGGCACGATACGTATCCCGGGTGATAGAACGCAGCCAAAAAAAGGGAGAAAAAGAACGAGAAAAACAAGCAGACACGCAAAGAGAGCAGTTCAATTTTCATAGGTTTATTTTATTTGTTTTTTTCTTTATCCTTCATAATGATGAATGTTCATTTTATAATCGTAGCGTTTCAATTTATACATAATTACAATCGTATATAGATACCGCTCACCGCTCGCTCCCTCTTTCTCCCTTAACGCTTAATAGTTGTGAAATCGATCTTCTCGCGACTTCCAATTTCTATACGCTCGCTGCTATCTCGCCTCATACACTCGAGACTTATCTTTCTCATTCCCCCCTTGTTCCATCTCTCTCTCTCTCTCTCTCTTTCGCTTCTTCGACTCGTATCTCGGCGCTCATCTTTTTCACACCAAGCGATCGAGAAATTCCCTACAACAGCACACCTGTTTAAGTGTCTATGGGTACGTGTGTGTGGGTGTGTGTTAACAAGAAACTTTTTGCGGGTGCCCGTGCAGCTGATCCAAGCGAGAAACGCGAGAGGAGCGGAAAATCCTATTATTAGGATGATATACCAAAGAGGATCGAGTCCTACGTGTTCGTTCGCTCGAGCGACGTCGTCGTCGTCGTCGTCGTCGTCACAATGTGCGTATAAGTGAGTTTTTTTTGTGTACGATAAAAACTAGACGCAATAGTTATTTACAATATATAGTTATTCATATCACTATTATTATCATTATTATTATTATCATTATATTATTAATATTATTATAATCAGTATTATTGATATACAAAGTTTCTTTTCCCTATATACGACGCCGACATGATTGGTTGGCGCTCGGAAATCGGGCGTGATTCCACGGTATATTTATGTATATATATATGTATAATTTTCTTCCGATTTGATTAGCTTACACGTATATATAGAGTGAAAATGAGGAGGAAGCTTCGTCGTGCTCGCGGCTGCAGTCGCCCGCTACTGGCCGCCCATACAAAACGTATATACTTAACTACAACTCATCCGTCATCATCATCACTTGAGTATTTTGTGCACTGGTTCTCATCTGTCCATACAACGCACACACACACACACACACACGTACATACAGACAGTCGATCGAAACGAGAAAATCCGCTCGAATCTAATCCTAATATGTGTATGTATGTACTTACGCGACAAACGATAATGTATTCTTTGTCAGCTGCATGCAATAAATAAATAAATAAATAAATTTCGATAATACTAGGACGTCGAGATTCCACTCTGGGAAGTAAATATCATGAGAAAAGGAGCGAACGTGTTCTCGCATATAGCGATGCATTAAAAACGATTGATCGATCGGTAGTGCGGCGCGGATAGCGACGGCAGCGAGCCCGGAGAAAATTTTCTCGTTTCGATTAACTCCGCTTTTTTAATCCGCGTGCGTAGCGGTAGGGGGCGTTCCCAATAATGGAAACAATAAATAAAATCAATCTATTCTCGGTGTGTATTATGTATACCGTATATATATATATATATATATATATATATATATGTGTGTATGAGTGTCTGCATCTTCTATACATGAACGTAGAGAGCCGGCCGTGTTCATCGAAATAGCCGCGGCATTTATCTTGCGCGACCGATCGTTCGATTCGAACGACCTTTCATTTAATTTATATTACTCTTTGCGAGTCGCGTCGATTCGTCGTTCAGACACTTGTGTTCTTGTCGTTGTTGTTTATTTTTAATTCAAATACACAATGTTAACAATCTTAATACGCGGTGTACATCGATTAGGTGTAGGTATATATATATACAGTGAATGATGCTAACTTATATCTATATATCATGTGTATGTATAGTCAATGAATTAAGTAGACAGTGAATATTTGATTATTTTTTCCCTTCTTTATACCCACTCCTCTTGCTACAGACGATTGACGTTATCACAATGACGATCAGGAGACACCTTTCTCTCGTCGCTTCTCTCTCACCACATTTCGGAGATACTCGCGCGATCATGTTATTTTTTTTAATAAATTTTAGTTATATAATTTCAGTTTAAAAACATCTCTGCTCTGTAATAATTTTCATTGTAATCGCGCATAGCTCATACAAACGAACAAACAACATTTGCACACAACACAACGAGCTGCGCGCAATCAAACGGCCCAAGTTATAATAATAATATATTGAATGATACAGCGTTCTTTTAAACCCGTTTTTACAATTTTCGTTCAATTGTCAGACTACTATCGCGTAACCATCAGCCGCGAAACGAAAAACACACTGCCTCGTTGCGACAATAATAATTTGTATTACAGTTTATTATTATCATGTATGTACAAAAGCCGGTGCAACATCAAACAAGCACGCGACCGACAGACTCACTCACACACACATCAATCCATCCATCCGCGAAGGTACAACAGTCACACCGTTTATTGCACGAATCAGTTTGAACAAAAATAAAACCGGCTCTACTCTATCTCACGATTTTGGCATCACAGCAGTGCAGGATAGTCGTCCCGGCCGCCGGGTGAGGGCCGGATCAGCGCCGGGAAATACGGTCACGAGCCCCCGCCCGACGAGGACGACATGACCGGCGCGGGCGGCAGGTCCCGGTGGGCCTGGGGGTCCCGCGAGTGCGCGTCCCTAACGACCCTGGACGCGAACATCCGCTCGCAGCCCGGCACCGTGCACCTGTTGTTGTTGTTCTCCTCTCTGTCCCCCGCGGTGCTCGACGGCGAGTCCGGCGAGTCCGCGCTCCTCGACAACTGGCTCAGCTGACTCAGGTGCTGGTGGGTCAGGCCGTTCAGTCCTGCCAGGTGACTGGCGAACGCCGAGGCCGACAGGCCTGGAAAACCAGAGCCCGGCATCAGTAGCGGGTGGGGCGGCGGGATCCCCGGTAGGGGGCCGTAGACCGCCGCCAGGGGCCCCGCGTCCGCGTAAAGCCGCGCCAGGAACTCGCTGTGCAGGCTGTTGTGGTGCACCGGCAGTTGTTGCTGCTGCTGCTGCTGCTGGTTATTATTACAACTGGCCGCCTCCTCGGTCCGGATCCGGCCCTCGGACGGCGGAGTTGGGGGCACCGGTAAGGAGGGCGGCACTGACGGCGTCGGCGAGGTGGACAGGAGCTTGCGGTGCAGATTGGCGTTGACGGCGTGCCGGTCCCGGCTGCGCTTCGAGGGGAAGGCCGCGTTGCATCCATCGATGCTGCAGCGGTGCATGAGCTTCAGGTGGACGTTCTGGTAGTGGGTCTTGACCCCGAAAACGTTGCCGAAGAGCTTGCCGCAGGCGGAGCAGCGCCTCGGGTTATCCCGGTCCAGGGGCACTTCCTGGCCGCTGCTCACCGCGACGAAACCACCGTTTTCGTAGCGCGCGTAAGCGATCAGACTACTGTCCGTATCCGTGGCCGCTGTGGAGGGCGAGGCGCTGGATGAGCGTGAGCCACGAGAGCAGTTGTCCGGGATGCTGCTGTTGCTGCTGCTGTCCTGGTGCATTATTAGCAGCTGCTGCCGCGGCGTTGTTGACGGGGAACTGGTGGGGCTGGTAGAGCGACGGCCAGACCGCGAAACCGGCCTCTCCCCTGCCTTCCCCCGTTCCTCTCCCTCTTCCTCCATTTTCTCCTTCTCCGACACACTCCTCCTTTCCTCCTCCTCCTCCTCCGCCTCCATTGGCTCCTCCCGCGCCGAGCCGTACGTGATGTGACCCTGCGACAAGGACTCGAGTTGACGCAAAGCATTCGAGGAGTCGAGGGATAGGTCGCCGACCGGGCTCGGGGCGCGGGAGGTTACCAGAGAGGGCTCACCTTCTTCCTTCGGGTGCTGCTGTTGTTTCCCATCGACCACTTCGCAGGCAGCCTCCGGCGAAGATATCGCCACTGTCGTCTCGACCTTCGCGTCCCCCTGCTTCTTCTCGCCGACCGTTTCGTCCCCCTCGCTGTCCCTTCGATCCCTGTCGTTCGATCTCGTCTCTTCCTTCGACCCGTCCGGCTCATTCACCACCTCGTTAACATCGCTCTCGGAACTTTTTCGCTTCCCCTCTGAGGACGCGCACCCGGCGGGCTCCGGACTTGCTACACTCCTCGGCGACCTGCTGGCCCTCGAGCTCAAGTCCCTCGGCTCGTACTGACGACACTCTAACGTCCGAACGTCCGGAGATCGCGACCCTGAGTCGTTGTCGGCTAAGAGCAGCGGGGACGATAGGCTATTGTTTCGGTTGCTCCCAGCCTCGAGCCTCGACATCGACATGTCTTCTGGCTGATCCTGGAAGACGGCGTCGCTAGACGAGTCACCGTCCGTCGACGAGGAGTTCACCTCGGCCGGCATGGCGCACCGCGTGGGGTGTTGAGATTTGCGCTTCCTAACCCCTCGGCTGTTGTTGTTCAGCACCACGCTCATCGAGTGCGGGTTCACTGTTGCCAAGTCGTCGTTATCCTCGTCGTTACTCCCGGCGTTGCTCACAATCTCCTCGTTGTCCCCGTGGTGGTCGTTGTTGAGGAACAGCTTCGGCCGCTTGGCCAGACTAAAGTCGGCGGGTTGGTCGGCTCCGTTACCGCGCTGCAAACTCGCCAGCTGTGTGGGCAGGATACCATCGTCGTCGTCGTCATCGTCCCCAACCACGACGATACCGTCGTCATCGTCGTCGTCGTCGTCATCATCGTCGTCCTCCCCGTCCAGGGTAAGCGAGCGGTTCTGAGACGAGGGCGACACCGCCGAGGCATTCGATCCGCTCGAGGTCCTTGCTGTCGAGAAGGAGGAGTGTGGTGGCACCCCGCTAGACGTCGTTGTAACCGCCGCTATGGAGCTCGAAATGGGTGGAGCTGCTGCCAACCTCTGCTGGGCCAGTGCCTCCTCGTAGGACCTTGCCACCGAGTTTGGCGCGCCTGAGAGATCGAGGTGCTTGAAGTCCATCGTGCAGAGTGATGCTGGCGAGCGCAGATCTGGAGGTGGTGTCAGAAGTGGGAAGGTGCCGAAGGGCAGGTGATTGAGCCCGCTCGGGGGCAGGGGCAGACCTCCGGGGTTGGGCATAACCAGAGCATGGGCCATGGACGAGCGGCCGTCGTGGGGCGAGATCTTCCGCCTGAGGTGGGGCGAGTGGAGTTTGGGGTTAGGGTTGGCGCTGTGACGGTTGCGACTACGCCGCGAGCTGAACATCATGCTGCAGCCCTTGACCGTGCACTGGTGCATCTCCCGCAGGTGGACAGCGCTAAAGTGGATCTTGAGGGCCCCCTTGTCGCAGAAAGTCTTTAGGCAGACGTTGCACTGGACGCGCTTCTTTCCCGTCGCGGGGTTTATGAAGGGCGTCCCGAGGTTAGGGGGTATGTTGGACGAGGCGCCCCACTGGTGGCGCTTCGCCGGCGAGTTGGGCTTGCGTCCGGGCACACCCGGGGGTCTGCCCAGCGATGCGTGCTGCTGCTGCAACGACAGCTGGGCCGCTGCCACCGCTGCTGCCGCGTGCCGTTGTTGTTGTTGGTGTTGCTGCTGTTGCTGTTGTTGCTGTTGTTGCTGTTGTTGCTGTTGTTGCTGCTGTTGCTGCTGTTGCTGCTGTTGCTGCTGTTGCTGCTGTTGACTCGAGCAACTGTGTTTCGGGTGGTGTGAGTTGCTGGTCGAGTGGCCGCTGTCCTTTCTGCTGAGGTTGAGGGCGCTGCCCGAATTCTCGTCGTCCTCTTCGTTGTTGTCGTCGTCCTCCGAGCCGAACTCGCTGCTCTTCTCGCCGGTACTACGCGCGTCCGTGCTCGGCGGCCCCGTGATGCCCAGGCTCAAGGCGGCCTTGCTCATTATAGGGGCCGGATAGGGTCCGGGAAAACTCGGAGGCAGGGCGCCTGAAGAGATCGCCGCGGCCAGGGGGTGACCATAACCCAGCGAGGACGAGGATACTGGGGCGACAGGTGGCATCGGGGTGGGCCTCAGGGCGGTCGGGCTGTGCGGGCTTTGGGGTTGGTGGTGGTGCTGCTGCTGCTGGTGGTGGTGGTGCTGGTGATGGTGGTGGTGGTGGTGGTGCCGGCTATTGCTCAGTGACGAAGAGCCGATGGGTTTGCGCGAGGACGAGGACGCCGAGAGCAACGAGTCGGCGATGGTGGAAGGAGGCACTGGCATTGGTGGGAAGGCTGGCAGCCCGAGGGTGCCGAGCTTGCGAAAATCGAAGGGCTGCATGCTCTGGAGGCGGTTGAGGGGCGAGCCGAAGCTGGCGGCGGACTCGAGGCCCCGGGGTGGTGAACTGGCCCTGTTGGTGGTGACGCTGTTGCTGCTCGAGGTCGGAGCGTGGGGGACGTAGTGGTGCTGCTTGTGGTGAACGGGGCTGGGTGGCGAGAGCAGCGGGTGGTGGGCCGCCAGCGAGTGCGGCGGCAGGGGGGGTGGGAGCCTCGAGCCCGGGGGCGGCAGGCCACAGTGCAGCAGGTGCAACGGTGGCGGCAGGTGGGCTAGCGGCATCGTCGGCGGCGACGGTCGCCTGCTCGGTGACATAACATTCGAGTTGTTGGTGGTGCTGTTGTTATTGATGGGTCCACTGCTGTTGGTTTTGTTGGTGGGGGCCGGGACGCCTCCACCGCCCGCGGCTAGCAGGAGTTGCTGCACGAACGGACGCGTCTCGGCGAATCTGAGGAACTGCTGCAGCACCAGCGGCTCCTCCTCAGCCGAGCAGATGCTCCATCGGTCCAGCACCGGGCCGTTTTGCGAGTCCTGGAACACGGGGAACAGAGGGCGCTCGTTAATTATTGGATGAAGTAAGGAATGAAGAGAATCAGGCGGTGTAGTGCGGTAATTTCCCACCTATTTCTGAAAAGAATCGGCCTCAAAAGAGTTCAGGCATAATCATACATCACGTCGCTTCGTAACACGTGTGACGTTTCTCACACGCGGCAAAAAAAATACTAGTAGGGTAAAGCTATAATCTGTCTCAAATATTTCAGTCTTGAAACAGGAATTAAAACAATTAACTCCCAGTTTTCTTGTTTGTTACATACTTGATACAAAGAAGCGAGATGTACGCAAAAATCCGGAAATTAGGCGCAACAGGCGTAAAAGTAAGAAATCTGCGGCTAAGTGAAAAATCGCTAACTTGTTTACGCATTGACGCACAGCCCGCGGGCGGCATTTATTTTCAGCCTTCGCAGGCACACTCAGGCATGCTCTCCGATAAATATTTAACTCCAATGTCCTCGGCGCGCGCTAACGCATCGACGGGAAAAAGAAGAGAGGCCCCGTACGCGATTACGCGGCTTATTTTTACCCCGCGCAAGACGCGAGAAAGAAATCCAAAATACACCGGGACGCGATCGTCCGTAGCGGGAGAGTGGGCGCGGCGTCGGATAATACTCGGCGATGAGCAAGACGTCATCGGGCGCCAGAAGCTCGACGCGCACGAATTGGATCGCGATGCCGAGAGTATAAGTATCCCCGTTCCCGCGCCGTGTTTACGCATCCCGCCGGGCTGTTTCGACGCGGGGCAGGACGTTGGGTATTATTCCCCCGGGGCCCGATCAAAAGCCCCGGGGTCGCCGCGGTTTTTTCGCCCCCCCCCCCCCGCCCCCGATCGGTTTCACCCTCCCGTCGCGGGTTACGCTACGCGCGCAAGAAAAATAAGCCCACCGGTTTTTCTTCGTAAGAGTTTCGTGCGCGCCTCGGATTGCGAGACCGACGCCCGCGGGCTTACGCAACGCGCGTGGACCCGTGTATATTGTTGCGCATGGGTGTGTTTTCGGAAAAAGTGCCCCCGATTCCCGGAAGATTCATCGCGCGTAATTGTTATTGTCTCGGCCGCGACGAATGATACTTTACATTCGTACCGATGTCGAGGGAGTGTTTTGAAAACCATTTGATCCGGCCGGAGGAGGGAGATGTTGAAATTGACCTATATTTTTGGAACTCCGGGGCGACCGAGATGCTATCGGCAGCAGTAACCAAAAAGAGCAGATATTCTCCATATCCCCCGAACGACGGGCACGACGCGGAGAAAAAAAAAGTAATCGGAGGAGAAGAAGAGGAGTCCCGAGACGCGGAGGGAAAAGGGAGCGCCGGGGACCGCCTCCCGTAGCTCGTGCTTAGTGCTAATACCTACAGGTACCCCCGTCAGCTCGTCTTTCTTTCGGCGCGACCGATGCGTGACGCGTCTCGGGAGTATATAGGCACGCACATAACTCATCTCTCGCCGAAAATTCCGCGAATCGGGCAAACGTCCGATCGTTGCGTAAAGGAGAAGCGCTAGTCGTCGTCCCCCGTGCGAGCTCAAGGGGAGAGTCTCCCAAGAACGCAGACACCGCACGCATCAGAGGCGTTGGACTAGAAATTTTCAATCTCGCGAGAAGCAGCAGTAATATCAGTTTGAGTTGTATATTGAGTACCAAGGACTCGGGGGCTTTATGTAGTACAGCTGTCAGAGGTATATAATACAGTAACGCAACGCAATATACAGATGTATAATAGTATGATACGAGCAAACAAAATTTATCAATAAATTAACAAAATAGAATAAAATCAAAGAAAAACAATTGAACAATAAATAAGCAAATGATGAATAATGGCAATGGATCGGATGATGGAATTCGGGTCGCCGTGAAAATATATAGGCGAGCGCGCAATTTCCGAGGGATGTGAAAGTTCAGTTTTGATCACCAATGGCTCAGCGAACGGAAATTCAAATAACAGCCGTCCATTTTTTGCATCTGACGTTTTAAGCTACAATCGATTTGCGCGCTGGGTGTAGTAATCACTGCGCCGAAAGAAATGAAAATAGAGGATTTTCGGAAAACCCGTTCCCCCGCGGCTGCGAGTGAAATACCGATCACACCTGTTGGCGCTGTTTGTTACACATTTGCATGTATACGTATACGAGTCGTGCATATACAGGTGTGTTCCACAATCTCGATACAAGTATCCCAAGTAGGTAGCAGCGCCGCTCATTAATTTGTGCCGCTCGGAAATTTCGAAAAATCATTGTCCACCGCGCGGAGAGCGCTTATCTCGCGCAACGCTCGGACGCCAGGTATGTATACCCATGATATACAAGTATAGACGCGCAACGGTAGCAACGGTAGCAGAGCCTCGCGCAACCCAATCTAATCTCCATCTCTCCTTCCTCCCCCCCTCCCCGCTCTTTCCTTGCGAAAGAGACGCGCGAAATTTACAAACAGCTCTCGGCCGCCACTCACGTGCGTGCGGTTGTGGGCACGCGTGTGTGTATGTGTGTGTGAATACATGTGTATGCGTTGCGAAAGATATTTCGCGCGGCACGCGCCTCTGCCAGAGGAGTCGAACGATGCGGAGGTAACGGTCTTGCGGCGACAGGATGGATGTGGCGGACCACTCGCTGGTGTACTCCTCCTTTGTGCGCTGTATTTATCAAAACCGCGCCCGATTTTGGTTTTCTTTCAGTACTGCTGGTGGTCGAGGATCGATCGCGAAAACACAAAAAAAGAAACCCCGAAAATCGAGGGGACGCGAACGCGAGCAAATAGCTACAACAGTTTCAAAATAGGCCGACGCCAGGGGCAAGAACGTCGGAGCCGATGATCACGCGAAAATTATACAATCCAATTTTACTTTTCGAGCAGCGCCATTAGGCGCAGTGTATTACGAGCGTCGTTTACAAAGTAAACTTTCCCGACGGCGCCGCTATATATGTATATATATATATATATATATTATTATTATTATTAAACGCGGTGTACATCAGAGTGGCGCGAGTGAAGGGGAGCCAGCCGCGAGTGTTCCAGCGCGTGGCGCCATCTGGGGGCGCAGGAGCCAAGCTTCCAGCCGACTTTTCCCTCCGACGAACGGTAGCGGCGATTATATATCGAAGGAAGGTGCCGCCCGTGACTGGACACTGCATATGATTTCACGCTCGGCGAGCTCTGCGGTGTCTTGCGGGCCGCGCGGCCGTGTGTAGAAATCGTGAAGATCTCGCCTGGATATCCGCTTTTAAATTGGATTGCAGACACACACACACGTACGGATACGCACCGGCCCCCCCGTTTCCTTCCCCCCCCCCCCCCCCCCCCCGCATCTCGCGGACTGTGCCTCCTCTTTCCCTTTGCAGGACGTATGAGTAAGTATTCTGTGTCTTGGTTCGCGGTTCTGTAGATGAAAAAAGACACTTCACTTTCCGCTCGAGTGTGCCTTATTCTTTTTCGCCTTGTCCTTACCATCGGCGATGCGTGCATGAGGAGGAAGAAGAAGAAGAATAGCACCGAGAGAGACAATGCGATCGTTGGATCCGATAGCGCGAATAACACTCTCCGATGCGAAATGTTTACATTTCTTTTGTACTGAGTAAAGTTGTTGCTGGTGTAGTATCAGGACGCGCGTGTCCTCGAATCGAATTTGTTGCGTCAACCGTTGTCTCATTGTACACAGGTATATCTTCACCTTTAGATTTTCCTAGCTGTACGGACATCAGCTTTACTTATGTACGCCAAGTATCTACTCGACAATCTAATGCGAATCTTCTCCGTTAGTTGAAAAATGTGGTATACACTCGTTTTGGTACTTGATGGACATTTTGCCGTTTGTTTCGAGACCGATGTGGAATGATAGTCACAACATTTTTACCGGCCTCTCGTTTATTTTCCTTCTCGAGGCGTTCGTCAAGAAAGAAAAGAATAAAATAAAACCGTAAACTACACAAAACGCACCGTTGAAGATGTACTTACAACGTATACGGTTAATCGTTCCCCGCACCATTCCCATCCGCTCGCTCGCAAGTATATATAAGTAGGCATACCGCGGCCCAAGTTTCCCGCATTGAAATTCAAAAATCCATCTAATTACACGCAGCAGACGCGTCCCAAGTGTCACGGTGGCACGTTGAAAAAAAAAGGGGGGGCGGTCACACCGCCGAATCATACATTACGTACACGCAAAGCAAAGATGCTAATCCGGCGGGCCCACAATCGCGTCCGAGAATCGCTCGCGTTGCACGCATTATATACGTAAATAGTATACACTCGAATCTCCCTTTCTTTTTCCTTCCCCTCCGCCCCTCTGTGTTTTTTTTTCTTTCTTTTTTTTTTGCTTACGCGTGCTCGTAACGCCACTTAAATATAGATGTATACGTACACCCATACGCATGCACGCGCACCTAATACAAGTGCGTATACGGGGGCAGGGTATTATAGGAAGCGGAAACGGAAGAGACCGCCGCGTGTGACGGACAGAGTCTCCCCGCGTTCGTGGGAAATAAAGCCGACGGTGCAGGTATGGCTGTAGTAGGCGCGTGGATTACGCTCGGGGAGCGCGGCTTAATTTAATTGTTCCTCCTTCCGCCCTTTTTTTTTTTTTTTTTTTTCTTTTTCTCGC
>JAPYYV010018966.1:0-20425 GCA_030522625.1 Copidosoma aretas | reverse complement strand
GATGTCCAAAATTTCCTTTGGAAAACCAGACTCCTTCCAAGACCGAATGGGATCAGGTATGCGACCGCCTTTGATGGTGATATTGTAGTCTTCTCGAAAGATACGCCAATCTCGCTCAGTCATTTCATCCATCGCTTTTTCCGTCCAGTGACGATCATCCCACTTCTGTTTTTCCTCTTTTCGTTTGACTTTTTTTAATCTTACCCTGTGTAGACAAAGAATCATGACGATGAATTATACTGTTATTAGTTATTATAAGAAAATAATAATAACACAAACTGCTTACTTTTCTTGTTCCTTTTCAGCCTCTGTTCGTCTCTTTTCCAGCAATTCACCATAGAATTTGCTTTGATCTCTTTTTTGAGCCTTGATGTCGATGCCTGCAACATTCCCCCTTCCAAAGAACTGTACCTGATGTTTCTCCTTGTAAATATTATTATAATCAGTGGATGTGTCTTCTGAAGTATCCCAATCAAACACGAATTTACGATCATTCAATCTTCTCACACGGCGCTTCTTTTTTACAAGTCCCAAGTAACGTTCTTTGATAGCTTCGACTTCTTTTTCCTTGTCCTTATCCTTAACATCTTCTTCTCGAATTCTTTGATTTTCTTTACGCCTAGGCAAACAACAAAAATAACGATCCATGGGACATAAAATAGGATTAAAAGCAAGTAAAACGGAGCAGCGCGCATCCGTAAAACTGGGTTAAATGAAACGATCAGGCAAGGCCTGAGATTACATACCTCTCTCGGTCATCCCATACCTTGTGACCGCTTGAGACGGAGTTGTCAGTCTGCGAGAACGCCTTCCTCTGTTCCTCCTGCTGCTTCTTGATTGCCTGAACCGACTCCTCGCGCTTTTTCAGGGCTATCGCCGCTCGCTCCTCTTTGGTGAGAAACTTGGGCTTGGCCCGGGCCTCCTCCTCGGATTTTTTCTTTGACAGCAGCTCCTCCAGACTGAGGGGCTCTTTCTTGGATTTAGAATCCTGCTTCTGCTCTTCGGCCTCCTTGGCATCCTCGTCCTTCTTGGCCTGGGTTTTTCCATCTTTCTTGGCATCGTCGTTGTGACCACCCGGACTTGACTTGCGCTTCCTATCGTCTTTGGGCCTCGCATCCTTCGAGTCTTTGGTATCCCGGTTGTCGCGCTTGTCCCGGCCTCTGTCCGCGTCCTTCTCGCGCGAGCGAAACTTGTCCGGCTCGCGCGACCTGGAGCGCTTTCTGTCTTTTTTGCGGTCCTTCGAGCGGCTCCGAGCTTGTGGTGGTAAATTTTTGAAATTGTAGAAAGAGACAAAAAAATGAAAAAAAAAAAAAAAAAAAAAAAAAAAAAAAAAACCTGTAGGATACTTAGTTGGTAAATAATAAAAATTTCAAAGCTAGTTCACACACTCTCTACACTGTTTACCTTTTCACAATTTATTCATTGTATAAAGTACACACGTACGCACACAATTAAAATACTTTACAACTTTACATACCAAATATGTTAAAGATGCAGTGTATTTTTGATTGAATGACTGATTATTCGAGTATAACTACATAACAAGTACTTATTAAGTATTCTTTGTTTCATGAAACTTTTGTTTTTCACGATTTACGTTTATAATCGAAGATGCAACAGATAAGTATCCAACCATCAGGGGGTTACGATCTTACGACCGGCGACATCGCGTCAGGCGACACGCGTGAGCTGTACGAGAGTTTGTCGCCACCTGGTGGGTCGGTCAGGGTCATAGTGGATGAGAGCATGAGAGGTGGGTCAAAAATCGCCAAAAAGCGCTATTTTCGAATTTGATAATCAGAGTTATTAAGCTGGCTTTCCACCTAACAGGCTCGGGTTTGATCGACCACTTTTTCGCGGGTATACCTCTGTGGTTTTTCCCACATATGTCTTTAATTCCTTATCACTTAAATAAAGAGTATAAAGACTCCATGTGACCGCTCCTACACAAAACAATTTTTTTTTGTAAATTTACTAGATTTAATGTTGGACAGAAATGCGATCCATATTAAATGTAGTACATTTACAAAACTATAGTAACTTTACTACACCACTTGTAAAATTACTGCATCGTCTGCTGTTTTTGTTGTAGGCCTTTTTTTTTGTTCAACTTAAGAAAATTAAAATAGTAAGCGGTGAAAATGCCATCTTAAAACCACATTAAGTTGATGAGACACTTGCGTTGAATACGAGACAAACGCTTATAAGTGTAACCTCTCTTTTAGAATTGCAAAAACTCGCAAAAAGATGTTTCTGAGTGCATGAGCCCCGCTTACACTCACCTAACTTTACAAGCGGATTAGTAAATTTAATCCAAAGGCGATTGTAAATTCACGTCATTTAATCTGGGTCGAATTTCTGTCCAACATTTACGTCGTTGCACATAGCGAATTTTTACAAATTGCTAGTAAAGTTTTTTTACTGTGTAGCAATTTGCATGAGTATTGAGTACTGTTTGCGCGAATACAAATTTTGCGTGTAATCGTTTGAAAATCTGGTCTTTATATTTTTCAAACCGTATGCAATTTACAGTTTCGACACGAATTTCATAGCGCAGTGTTTGCTAATGTGAAGGACTTTTTTTTTAGAAAAGTTTCAAAATCTGACTCCGAATAAATCAACTGATGCTGCATTGCTGCATATGATGGATGGCCCTGGTAAGAGTGCGTGAGAAAAGTCCCTAGTTCTGCATAAAGTGAAAAGTTTCTAGAAAATAATTTGGCACACGGGTAAACGGGTTACGTGTTACGTCCGTACGTCGTAATCAAAACAGAGAGACGCGTACTACTTCGCAGAGGAGGCGAGTGAATTTGAGTGATTGATGAAATTTAACATGCAGTAACTGGCAGTAACGCTTGAAAGAAAATACCGATACGATCGTCAAATTATCGATAACGATACAATCAAATCCTATTGTGTTCGCGAGTATAAATAATGCATTCATTGTGTGATTTCCCATAGGCAAGTTTCAAAGCTGTTACATACCTATAATGTAATATACCTACATACATGCCTCGTGCTAGAGCGGGCATACCTTGCGTATTTTTACGTAATTGCAAATTTTTCACAACGGCTCCCGTGAGTCTCTGGGCAATCGTTTTTTAAAGTTGCTAGCAGAATTTTCAGTGGCTAGTCAGTAGTCTTTCAAAGTTTTTAGTGTGTCAGCAGTCAGCATCGTTGAACTCGTCCGTTTAAAATACTATCACAGTAGGTTATCAGCTTCTTTTGGAGAGTGACTTACATTTATATAAGTGTCAAAGGCAAAATCAAGGTTGTGTTAGAGTGCCATGGATTCCATGGATAAACTCTCGGTTTTCACAGCACTGGGCTTGGCTCTGGCTGTTGGAGCTTTCGTACTTTGGGGTCCTTCACCTCGGCCAAGACGAAAAGGTTTGTAGGCCAAGGCTTTTTGTTATAGTCATGTATGTATATGCTCCGATTTACGTTAATCCATTTACCACAATACCACCTGACTCAGTTTTAAGCTGTGTCATGCACTTTTTTAGTGCAAAAAATACTGTCATATTGAGCTTTAATACTCTTTTGCTATAGTTATTTTGAGTAGTAATTTATGCGTGATTTGTATATTTATTTTTAGGCCAAGTAGTTGGTATTAAGAATTTAGGCTACACTTGTTTCTTGAATTCGTTGCTCCAAGCATTAGCTGCCTGCCCAGTGTTCATAGAGTGGCTTAACAAAAGAGGAAAACCGGAATCATTCACTACTAACTTGATGCACGTGATCGATAGTAAGTAATTTTCAGGTTTGAAACACAGATTTTCTGATATACTTCCACTAAACTTTTTTTTCCTTGTCATAATGTTTATAGAAATAAATGGCTTTACTGATGACGTATTTGACGATGTAAGACCTGTTGAAACTATAACTTCTCTGGGTCCACTTTGGAACTTTGCACCTGGACATCAGGATGCTCATGAACTGTTTCATGTTTTTTTAAGTGCTCTTCAAGCTGAGCTCCAAACCTCGTGCAGAGTACGTTTGAAGTATTCATTTTTCATTTGGTCGAGTTAAAAACAAAAGCTCACGTGTTATTTCGAAAATTACAGAAAGGCTGTTTGTCTGATGCTCTACCGAAAGCTCCACTTGTTGTGACAGACATTAAAGGATCTGGAGAGCCAGTCAACATGCGAAGTGTGTCGTGCAATGATCTTGCTAATGACTGCAATGTTCCAAATGAAATCGACAAAAAACTTTGCAATCATGCTGTGTCTTATTATGCTCAGTCGACCATGAATGTATCAACTGCATCAGTGCCATCTATAAAACCTGGCATAATTCTTGCGAGATCTTCAGATGTTGTTTCAGTGATTGATGAGAGTGCTATGCCCACTGGTGCAGAGGGAGATTCTTTGAGACCGTGGAATTCACTATGTACCATTCCTTTCCAATCATGTCCACCAGCATTACCCAACAAAGTCCATCCGTTTTCTGGCTTATTGACGAGTCAATTGATATGCACTGAATGCGAATGGAAGGTAAACAATTCGATGACAGATTCAAATTTGTTCAGACAATTTTATTATTCATGATTTTTGACGTGAATTTTTTGCTTTTATTACAGGGTCCAGTACGTTTTGATAAATTAGAGAGCGTTTCGTTACCGCTACCACCAGCAAACGATGGAATTATGCTCAAAAGTGTAACGCTTGTTGAATTATTATCTCGATTGGTGTCCAGAGAAAAGATTAACGACGTACAGTGTGACAGCTGCAATAAACGTTGCGCTGCTTACAAAACATTAACGTTTGGTAAGCTACCAAAGTGTCTGTGTCTTCACATACAGAGAACAGGATGGATATCGTCTGGAAAGTTAATAAAACGTGATGATTCCGTAATATTCAACGAGTGTTTGGTATTAGATCCATTCACTTACACAGAAACAAAAAAGAGGAGCATACAGGTACATTAATTTGTAGTTGTTTAATTAGAACTATCTTTTATTCGTGCTCATTAAAATTATTGCTGCTGACTACTATTGAAAAATTTGCAGACAGTGCCACCAATGAATGGACAGTTGATGTACCGGGGCAGACACAAATATTATCTTTATGCCGTGATTGAACATCAGGGTCACGCAGATGCTGGTCATTTCGTTTGTTATAGACGGGGCAATCGTCCGGGACAGTGGTTGTACACGTCAGATACGATCGTACAAAAAGCTTCTTTGGAAGATGTTCTAAATGCTAATCCTTACATACTGTTTTACGAGAAAGCAGTCGTCAGAGAACAAAATTGAACAGGTTTAAAATTGCAGTATGATTAAATTTTTTTTATATTTATTTGTATGAAAAATAGCTTTGTCTTCAAGAAGTTTACTTGCAAAAAAAACTTGTTCATCACATGCTCACATGCTTCGATTTTATTTAAACTCAGTTTTACCTCATGAAAAATGGACTTTTCAGGGTAATTTAATCAAACAAGTTTATTTTATTTTCACACGATGTTTATGTGTAGCGCCAATTACATGGCTCTAATTATGTCACATGAAATTTATTCAAACTGAGTATAACATGCCTAAAAAAAGAAACATAATACAAACGAATCTTAATTCGCATTACTCCTAGTCTGTTAGTACAGTGTGTTATGTATACACACATACATATAACCGTACATAAATATTGTGAGTTAATAAGGGCGTCGTTAACTTTTTTGTGATATTAGCATTAAAACTGGTGCATATCTTGATTTTAATCTAATATGATTAATAGTTCATGTTTTTAACTAAATACAATAAAGTCAAACAACTTTTTTTGCCGGTTCGTCCCCATACATCGGGATTAAGTTAACAACGCGTATTAATACGACAAACGTGAGAAAAATTAATCTTTTCTTACAAAAGTTTCGTATCGCAGGAGTTGCTCGGGCAAAAGTATATCCTGACATCAACAGCCCCTTTCCTTAAAATATTCAATGCTGCTGAGAGTACCGGTGCACTGAGTGTAAAAACTTCTATGCTCCTTTCCCTTCACGGCCTTTCCCATAATAGTCCATCCTACCGCTGAAAATACCTTATTCGCGGATATCGCGGTTTTTCTTTCGCTACTGACCATGGAAATTTTGTTGGTTGTTGTAGAATACTAGCTGTGCGAGATTATCGATTACGCTACGGTAACGCAAGAACTATTTTTTTCAATTCACAGGCAGCCTAACTATATTTAGATACAATATTCATTTCTATCGACTGAAAATTTTTTCTATCACAATTACTATTTACAAGATTAAAGTAACCTATAAGTCTAATATTTGAACTTAATTATAACATTATTTTTGTTTTGTTTTGTTTTTTCCACTGATCGTATATTGCGCTCTTCTGGAACTCGGGGAACTTTTCGGCTCCTTCCTCAAAGACTGCGTCCTAGTTGAAGGTTTTGTCGTCGTTTGAGGTCGGTATGAGCCCCTCGTATTTTTTGCCTAAGTTCTGTAATGTCTTAGTAAAGGGCTTTACTAGCATCTGTTTGTTGGGCACTTCTTGCATCGCATACAGAAGTTTTGCTTTGTTCCACCTTAAAGTGATATCTAATTCTTGATTAAAGTTGCCCCAGTTTCCTCTGATTGGCTTTTCGTGGAAAAATTTGAGGACATGCTTACCATCGGATGCGTGTCCCCGTGTAAATAGCCAAAATATACCGGTTGAGACGTAAATTTTGTTGTCGATGAGGCCGTGCTCTACGTCAGCCTTCATTTTTGCCAAGTCCCGCTTTTTTATTGGATCAAACACCTTGGCCCTACCTCTTCTTTTCCTCTCCCTTTACTGTGGTTGCAGCGACAGAGGCGCTGCAAGCGCTTCGTCGTCAGCCCTAGCTTATCTATATTTTTCTTCTTCATTATTTTCTTTATTCTCTTCATCTTCCTCCTCGTCCGTTTCTTCTTCCTCGTCCGCTGCGTCCTTAGCTTCAAAACGTCTTCTTTGCTCAATATTGAGCGCTGGTAAAATATAATTTGAAGCTAACGAAAACATTGTAACGTGTGGGGTTGAAAGTATACACATTAAAAAAATACTTAGCCTTCGATCTCCTTTCGTAAAATATTTTTGACATCGCAACTATTTTACCGATTTTGTGTAACAAAATTTTTGGCCCAAATAACGATGCCCGCAACCAAAATATAAAACTTGCCAATACATATATATTCAGATAGAGATAATCAAGCTTTTGTAAAAAGTGATTTTCATCATTAAACTATAGTACTGTGCTAATCATTAGAGCCCAAATATTTCACATTTAAAGTAGTTAGCAACTCAATAATAACTTCCTATGATGTAAGTATCAGTAAAAGATATTTGTCTTTAACTTTAAAACGATTCCGTGCCAAAAGTCAAGTGTTTTTGAAATATACTTTCTTTTCTCTGGCTGGATAATTTTTTGATTGCATTTAATTTTTAACAGTTGATTTTTATCTATCAACAACTATTAGATTCAAGTTATTTTTCTCCTTAAAAAGGAAAAGTTACAAAGATATTGTTTTACACTACAACTTTTAATATCTGTTTTATTTATTTTTAAACGCGGCTTTGATTTTACATGGATTTTAAAGATACTCTTTTTTTTCTAACCGAAGCAGTGCTGTCAAGTCAAGGAGATTGCGAACTCTGATCTGATAAAACAAAGCAACACTTGAAATGCATCGCTCGTCCCTGAAGCGACTTATACTTAGGATAAGTTCACACTTTGAAAGACTAAAAAAAAGTTCAACAAAAGACTTTGAAGAGCTTTCGTGGAAAACTCAATGAGGATCTTTTCTTCTTGAAGTTTCCAATTTTACATCACGTGTGCTTAGGCAGTGAGAATTTTATATATATACTTGCTCTCTTCCCTAAATTTTTGAAGAAAAAGTAAAACAATGTATTCGAATCGTTTTATCCCTTCGACCTTGCATTGTGATATTAGAAAAAAAAAAAAAAAATTCTACAGAAGTCTTAAATGCAAACAAAAACAAGACTGATGACTATACCTCGAATTGATATCGTTAGTTTTTGTAGCCGTAATAGCGCTCTGATAATAACTCAAGACCACAAAAAAATCATTAATTGTAATGTCCACTAAAATGGCAATATATGTAAAACATCCTTGCCAGGATAACATGAAATCGAAGCTTAAATACTGCTACATATTACGAAATATTTTTTTTTTTAATCTGGAAAACTCGTATATAAATGACAATGTCTTAACCCTAGCTTTGAAATAACGGGTCTTTGTGCAAAAAAATTCGTGCATTCTGATTTTTTTGTGGTCTTGTGTACTTTGTGGTATCTTGCGTGAAGCTGATAATACTTATATCATAGAATGGTAGATTTTAAGAAAAATATAATTTAGATTTAGTCAACAAAATAAAGTAAGTGGTTAATAAGTATTGCGTTGTAATCGATTTTAATATGTGTACTAATACGTCTTGCACGATATGTTTACGATTTATTGTTATTATTCTTATTTATTGTTTTATTTCGTTGTTGTATCGAGAAAAAAAACAGCTATTGTACATTTTTCTTTGAAATAAATTCCATCTTTTTTTACCGCAGAAATAAAACGTCTCAATTCATTGCAGCTCAATTTTTCATACCCTCACATATCTAATAACTAGGTCTTTTCTCATTCCTGTGAACAAATAAATTTTTCTCCGCGAATCCATACATTGAAAAAATAAAAATACCGACAGGAGAAAATTAAATTTGACAACAAAAGTAAAAGCTCAAAATGAGCGTTGATTCGTATACAAGCTCATACAGGCCATACAGCTCCTATCGGCACCATCGGCAATCTGGGTCACATATACTTATCTATATCACCTGTAGGCAAAAAATAGCAGCGTATATATACGTTATTGTAAAAATACCTCCAGCAACAACGTGACACAATAAATGCGCTTACATTACCCGACAGGTATAATTCATATAATGTTATATCTTCGCGCGCGAGCGTCGGCAACGCGCGCGCAGTTTTCCCCTCTACCCCCCAGTTTTCTCCCTCCCCCTGGTCGACCGCGGTTATATGTGGAACCGATATAGTCGTCTGCTATATACATATTTGCGTGTGTGAATTGTGATGTACCCAGTACCCTACCCAGTACCCACCCCTATAAGTTAAGGGTGCACCAGAATACCAGAGAGACGAAAGAGATAAAAAGCCAGAGCCCAGAGGGGGGCAAAATATAGATTTTGTGCCAGAGACTAGGGCTAGCTAGTCATTAGTGCGAGCGCTCGAGAAAAGGAGTCAGAAGACTGTGGGGAGAGTTTTGGGAGGACGTCATCGTTTTATATCGAGCCCTACGACGACGAACTGAGAGCTGGGAGGGCGAGAAAGATCATCAGCCGAGCCGAGAGAACTTTGATGTATGTATTTGACTTTGTATAAACAGACATACAAGCTTACAGAGTGACGACACCAACGACAAGTACACCTTGTTGTTGTCGTGGGTTTTCTGCGCTATTGTGCACTATATTAGGTGTCATAGGTGCTTTGTTTATTTACATTTGTGTGTGCAGTATGCAGGGTGTGCAAATTATTCTGCAAATTACACGTTTTTTCATCATCATTCTGATATCCGAAGGAATGTTAAATTGAACGGGTAATAATCGACCGACTTGATTAACCGTGCAAGAGAAGCTGCCTGCTGGCGCTGATGCCTTTGAAGGGCTGTTTGGCTAGTGGTGTGTGTAATAGGATTGATAATTGCATGCGGGCCAGTGCTTTGAGGAAGCTGATTAGCATGTGCATGATTATGCAGTGTACGTACATTGAGGCTTGTATCGACTAGCTGACTGGGCTGACCAGCTTGACATTGATATTGGCACCTTTCTCTTACCCTTATGTAAATTACTGTCTCTGCTTCTTTGCTCTTTTTTTTATTCCTTTTTTTTTATTGCCAAGTAGAATACCTAAGACTATGTGCATAAATTTTTTTTTCAAGTGTTGGGGTTGTTAAAAGCTTCTGATTAATTACTAAGTGGCTTGAGGTTTGTCTTTTTTATTCCAGTAAAAAGATTGCTGGACAGATTCTGCATTTTTATTTATAATTTCTTTAAAGTCACGTTGCTTGCAACCTTTTTTAATGTGAAATTCCATTGAGTGCAATTCTATACTTGTATTGTTGTCTAAATTTGTACGTTCATGCATACCTATAGTAGCTAACCATTTGTATTCTAATTGAATAGAGAAACAAAGAATGGACTGGATGTTTTTTTTTAGATTATACAGCTATTGAGCTATTCTGTTCTTTGCATTTCATACATGTACGTATTTTCAAAATACTTTTGTTTTCCAAAAAAATTGAGGTTGTTTATTCATATATTTTTTATTAATATTGTTGAAAGTACCTGTAAATGTTTTGATTAAATGAACATATAGAAAATTATCTGTATACGCATTCTTCAGATCGAATGATAGGGAAATAATTTGTGTCTTCCAAAGATTACATAAGATTTCATTACAATTGCTTGATACACTTGTGGTAAACTTTTATCATTATTTTCAGTAACCACGTACTACTTATGTCTCTGCCTAAATGCATCCTGATCCAAGGACGAGTCGATAGAATCATAGGAGCACAGGATGTCTTCTCACACTTTTTCACAAAAGAAATTTACACCGGTACCTCCTGAAAAGGGCAGCTTTCCTCTGGATCACGAAGGTCTCTGCCGTAGTCTCATGGTCAAGTACATGCGCTGTCTTTATGAAAACGAAAACGTTTCCGCTAACTGCAGAGACTTGAGTAAAGATTATCTTTCGTGTCGCATGGAAAATGGATTGATGGCCCAAGAAGAGTGGACGAAGCTTGGCTTCAGCAAAGGAGAAATTGAAAAACAAAAAGAGCAATGAGGAAGGCTTTCCGTCTTCGTCGTAGAGTGGATTACCTAGAGTTGGCCCTACCTGCTGAACACAGAAATTCTCGAAAAACCGTTATCCTGGTTAGACAATTTTTCTCAATCAAAACATGACTTATTATCTGCATTTTTTTACTTGTTAAGGCTAATATCTTTCATAATTACCGTTTCATGTAGTAAAAGCTAATAAAAGAATAACGTAAGTGAAAATAAAAAAGTTTTCTTTTCGTTTTTAGAATATTTTAAATTAAATTTGCAGCCGACAGAGCAAGATTTTATCCTTAACAAAATATTAAATTTAATCAACTTAATTTTTCATTATTATGTTATCAGGGTTCTCTTTGATGTATCAACGACGAGACGAGCACACATACGTTTCAATCCTAACGGATCCTGAATAGATAAATTTACGCGATCTCGTGTTTTATATTAATATATATATATATATATATATACATATATACAATATATTTACACAAGGAGATATATACAAACATATATATGAAAAAAAACGATGTTAAAAAGTCTATATATGTATATACACAGATAAACTTATATGTATACAAATGTTGATGGAGATTGTGTCGTTAAAAACGAACGGCTTCAGAGCTCACGCTTACCACGTTTCAAAAAACTGAATTACGGTATTCGATATAATTAACATATCATTTCAACCAAAACTAAAGTTTACAATTACGCACGCTTCAAACAAAAACTACGGTCAAACCGGTACGTTATAATTATTAAAATCGCATAATCCAAATGTGCAAGCTTTTTAGCCAAGAGAAATAAATCATTCGCATAAATCGAAAAACGATAATACTCATAGCTTTTGCATACCTTTCGCTGTCGTTAGTAGAGTCGCAATTTCAATTGAAAACTCGATAAAATAAAGCCAAAATACAAAGACTTATATCGTAACGAAAGAGAAAAAAAAAACACTAAACAAACGGCCTAGTCGTATCAATGAACCGCTTCATTTGTCAAGTTCGAAAAACAAAGCTGCGTAGCGCAACTCTGTAGTACATCGGCCGCAGACGGTCAAACGTGGTAGTTTATATAAAAATATACGTATATGCGAAGTAAAACAAATCGGAGTCAAGTATTGAATCGTTGATTATTGTAAATAAAATTAGAAAATCAAGCAAAACGAAGAGTCAAGATAATTTTGAAAAATTCCCGAACTGTAATCAACGCTCACTACTTCACTCGTCCTATTGTCAATAAAACCGCAAGGTTAACAAAATTAGAAAAAAAATAAATAAGAAACTCACTGGTTAAAATAAATATTGTAAATAAAGTTATCGCGAAAAACCGCGAATTACAGTAGAAAATATTTAAAAAAGGAAATAGACGGAAAAAACAAATATGAGCGAGATGACGTATCACAGTCACAGGCCACCGTCTCGCTGCATGGATAGATTGGAGGAGGAGAGATTGAAAAAGCGCGTACTAATAGGCTGCACGGGCAGCGTAGCGACGATAAAGGTTCCGCAGCTGGTGACCAAGCTGATTCAGCGCGGAGCCGACGTGCGCCTCGTGGTAACGGAGCGGGCCAAGCATTTTCTGAAAGAGGCCGAACTGCCATCCGACTGTCAGGTACTGTCGGACACGGTCGAGTGGGCCGCCTGGCAGGGCCGAGGCGACCCCGTGCTCCACATTGATCTCGTCAAGTGGGCGGATGTCTTTCTTATCGCACCACTGGACGCCAATACGCTGGGCAAGATGGCTTCGGGCATCTGTGATAATATACTGACGTGCGTCGCCAGAGCCTGGGATACCTCTAAGCCGCTCCTCTTCTGCCCGGCCATGAACACCAGAATGTGGGAGCACCCCATCACGGAAACCCAGGTATGCTTTTTTTTGTGCTTACTTTGATATTTCCGATAAAATCATCTTGGCTTGCCATGAACAGAAAATTATTGTATTCTGTACCAATCGATTGAAACTCATGTAAGTTTAAAATTTCCATTCGACAAATATTCATATCAGTATTTAAAATATTAAATGTTGTAAACATATGTTTAAATAAAGAAAAGGATAAGAAAATTGGTGAAGAGCGAATATTGAATACGCAAAAACTTTTCTGCAAACGTCATTGTTTTCAAATCATTTATTTGCTTAAAATATACAACGAACCAAATAATTAAAATCATCCTTGTCTCATTTCAATATTCCCCTATAAAATAGTCATCTTGTTACAAAACAAACAATATCGATGATTTTTGCATGATTTCGGCTCCAAAAGTAATCGTTCTGTGTTTTAAAAAAACAACCAGGTAAAACAATTAAAATCCTGGGGTTACAAGGAGGTGCCGTGCATCTCCAAGAGGCTCATGTGCGGGGACACCGGCATCGGTGGCATGGCCGAGGTTGACAGCATCGTTCAGCTAACGCTGCAAAAAGAAAAAAAAAAAAAAAAAAAAAAATAAAAAAAAAAAAAAAAAAAAAAAAAAAAAAAAAAAAAAAAAAAAAAAAAAAAAAAAAAAAAAAAAAAAACAGTTGTTTATCTCTCGTCATTTTGCACATTGCCGAGCACATTCATGCACAACTGAATGATCGTTCCTTTATTACCATCCTATATACATATAAAAAGCGTGAGCTTACAAAATACGGCTTACGGCTTATCAAGTTAAAGATTTGGTACGCTAGTCTGTTGAAACATTTGAATGGGCTTGTTGAATTTTTGATTATTAAGACACTGAACAGTCGGCTTCATTCTGGTAAATTTTTTAAGTATTCAAGTATTGAAAAGTACACTTGTATAAGGCGATCCCCTTCTCAGACTAGCAATACTTCAATATAAATATCACAGTTTAAAAAACTAACTGCACGCTCCATATAAAACATTTAAGTATAAAAGTTAAAATTGGTTTATTCTTCTAGTTCGTTTATATATATATATATATATATAAATAATTGCAATATTAAAGGACTTAAAATGCTCCATCTCGCGGACTCACGACTTTTTCCTATTTTTGTTTTCCTTAATCTAACAAAATAACAAAATAGAGTTTTTTGAAAAACTCATAAATTAAATTACTTCTATGCTGTATTTTACTTTTTTTTTTTAATTTAACAATAATAATAATACAACGTATACATAGGTAATAATAATACAGCATAGCATAATGGCGTGAAGGAATGTAGATCGTTCCTCACGGTGAAGGCAGTTTTAGTTCATTGTCGAGTTGCTTGTTACGAAAGATATCCATCCATAATTTGCATGTAATATAACCAATAGGAAATGAGTGAAAATGTACCAATAATTGCCAACATTTATTTAATTGTCCGTAACTAAAATAATCTATGTTATATTTAAATCTAAACATTTTACTTTGAAATAACTCTCCTCCTTTGAATCCTAAAGTGAACGTTTTCATTTTCCATAATCAACACTGAGATATTCATGCATCAAATGTACAAGATTCTCGTTCGATCATAAAAAAGAAAAGGTCAAGTTGCGGAATAATCCTATGAAATTCCGACGGTATACTTTGAATGCACGTCCCCGACCAGTAATCAGAAACAAAATCGCGCGAAAACATATTGAATTAATCATCGGACGCGTGAAAAATCGTTTCTAAAACCTTAGTTGGCAGAAGAAAAAAATCAAAGCCTCGAACTCGAGCTCATCACTATTCCGACCAGGGACGGTACCAACATATCGGAGCTCAGCAGGCATGCAAATCGAGCTTACGACGAAAAAAGAAAAAGAGCACCTTCCGCGTCCTCCCCATTACACGACGACACATTCTCAATCTCATTAATTTCAGCTCCTCTCGCGCACCGAAAACTCCTCGTTCGCCTAGACTTGTACAGCGCTAGTACAAAGCATGTACAAAAGTGATGCGTCGAATGGTCCCTACGTCACGTGCCGCGTCCGCAGAATATGGCACAGCAGCGCCAGTCCCAGGCCGACCAACGTCGCGGACGACAGCGACGACAGCGAAGACTCGGCTGCCGAGCTCCGGGGATCGTAGGCCGGATCGTTGGAGTCTATCTCGTTCGTGTCCACGCCACGGGGACAGCCCATCCAGTAGTGGGCCGATGACTTGGGCTTCCTGTCCACTACCTTCATGCGCGCGTCGTCGAACTGCCAGAAGTTCTTGCCCCGGAAGAAGTACGTTGTGCCTGCGAGGGGGACAAAGCGAACGGAGACTCTGAGTGCTTATTGTTAGTTTTGAATGTACGATCATGTGCCAAAGTTTTTTTTCATCACACTATAAAATGAAGCGAGACCGAGGATACTCCATCGGGAACGTGCGCGTACTATTCGCGGAATTCAATCAACGATCTCGTCCCGTCCTCCGTTCGCGCCCTTCCGTCCAATATTCATAAGGTCGCGCTCTTCCAAGAATGTCACGTTCAATTAATCCGATCCGTAATGAAATATTGTACGCCCCCCGGCTCGGATCGAGTCTCGCGTAATTAAACGTACAACGGGCATAATGCTCGTCGCGAATAAATACAACGAAGAGGAAGAATCCACACGGATAATTCACCCGAATGGCTCGACGCGCGATTCATCAGTCACATGATGTATATTCGCCTCTAAATCGTTGCTACGAGTATACGCGTATTATCATCATCACTATCGCAGTCTGCCCGTCAATTTTTATCATTTTAATGAATTACGACTTGTAGGTATAAATTATCCGACGACATTTATTAAGGTAATGCATCTCTTGTACCTATATATGTATACATATATACCGAACCGATAAATCGGGTAATTTATTCGATCATCGTTTGATAATCAATAAAGTTAAAAACCATTAGAATCACAAGGGGCAGTGAGCATAACGATGTAGAGTTGGTCGAACTGATGGTACGAATTGCACTTACCATTTTTCGTGTGGAAAGCGGCATCGATGTTGGGTCCGACGTCGGTGAACATTCTTATGTCCCGCGGATAATCCAGCTCTACGCTCTTGGTGTTCTCGTCGAACCTGATGGAAAGGTCGATGGATTATTCGATGTACTATTTGTTTAAAACAAATTAAAAAAAGAAAAAAGAAAAAAAAAACGAGTCACAGATACATCTCTTCGCAAAAGTGTAAATCCTTTCGCGCGCTTTGCAAATTTCCAATAATTTACGAGTGAAACAATACTTGCGCCTTTCTTTTCCCCCGGAAACACAGTAACTTTGGTTTCATCATAGGTCGGAGACCTTGGCTCTTGAAGGAAAAAAAAAAATCCCCATCGAGAGGCGAAAAAAATGCAAACGGGAGCACCAGCTCGCTCGAGAATTCCCAAAAGAAGATACAACGAGAGCGAAGGATCGAGCTGTATGCACGCACTTCCAGTAATTGTAGCCGCCGAAGAAGTAGGTGCCCTTGTTGTACTTCCAGACCATGGCGGCGTCTATCCTGTCGAGGTGGGCCGGCAAGCCGAGCTCGGTCAGGGGCTTCGGATAGTGGGGCCTGCGGTCGTTCCCGTTGAAGACGTAGTACTGGCGCCCGACGAAGAAGACGATGTCCCCGTCCGCGCGCTCGTACACCGCGTCCACGCGATCTATCGCCTCGTTGAACCTGAAGTACCTGTCGATCTCGGTCGGCCTGTCGTACGTCGTCTTCCCGGTGTCGCTCAGCATCCACAGGTACTGCCGACAGAGAGCGGCGTTTTAACAATACAAATGAGTCGCGTTGCTATCGTACAAACGCTGCGTTTGGAAATGGCATTGAAAACGTTGTACCGGCAACAACGCTTTACCCAAATACAGTCGCGTAATACATCCAAATGCTGCAGATAGTTAAATTCCGATCGAGGGCACGAAATAAGATATACGGGTGCAGTGGCTCACCGGTCCCGCGAACACAAAGATGACCCCGCGCAGGAGACTGACGGCGTCGTAGCTCGCGAGATCGCAGCCCTGGGGCTTCTTCCTGGCGGGCGGCTGGCGCGCCGTCGTCGGCCGGGTCACGCCGACGGTGGCGATGCTCGGGTAGTGCCTGTAGGGCCGCTCGGTCGTCGTTGGCGGCGGCGACGGGGGCGGAGTCGGTGCTGGGGTCTGCCGTGTCGTCTGGTCCGGGCGGTAGGGCCGCCGGCTGACGGGCTTGTACGGCGACTCGTCGGGCGAGTGGTGGTTGGGCCGGTGGGGCGGCTCGTCCTTGGGCGAATGGTGGCCCGGATGGTAGTGGGGCGGATTGCTGTTGGTGTGCCAGTGCGGGTGCCTCTGTCTCGGGGTCGTCCTTGGCCGGGGCCTCGGCGCCGTTGTCGTTGTCGTCGTCGTCGTCGTCGTCGTCGTCGTGGCCGGTCGGGGATTGAAGTCCCACAGTTTGTTGGTCGGCGCGCCTGGAAATTTCACGAAGAAAATACACGCGCGATGAGTATATGTATACTCGATTCAACTTTTCTCGTCCACGGTCTTTTTCAAATTGTGGTTTTTCATACGATGTACAACAACAGTTTGAGAAAGCTCTTGATATGGATCGACGGTTGGATAAAAGAAACGGCTGATCGAGCATTGAAATGTTTTCCACGATTTTGTCGAGGCAGCGCTAAGATAATTACACTTCTGTATGAAGGAGCACTGTCACTTTACAAAATTGGAGAGACAAAATTCTCTGCGTCAAGTGTTATCTTCAAGCCGAATCTGAATCAGCTGTTTCCTTATCTCGTCAGCTCTGGCGAATCATCCAACAATAAAATCAACACAAAAAGGTTGCATCCATAGAGTGAGAAAAACGGTGTATTTTATGATTTACAGCCAGCCTCTTGCATCGATTTTTGCCGTACGGTTGATGGTAGTTCAATCATATTTTTCATGAAATATTTAAACCCCGTGTTTATATGTACATACATATGATTATGAGTTATCCGGTAATAATATACAGTAAAACAGCCCGTATCGCCCGACAGATAAGAGCGCGTCAATTACGCGCTGTGGCATACACGTTATACTATACGAGCCGAAATATCCGAAACAGCTGCCGGGGCGCGTGCTGCAGTTGAATCCGAAATTCATATCCGATCCGCGACCGTGCGCGTATACGTATAGCCTATGTACATAGATGTACACGTCTCTCTTACAACGGTCGGCCGTCGACGTAGCGTGCAAAATGGTACGTATACATCAGAGCCCAAGTTGACGCGCGCCAGTCGGGCGTGTATCTTTGCTCGTTGCGCGGGGGTATATGGAGCACGAGCAAGTGCACCGTGTTGTAGTATATATATATACCCGCAAGATCCAACTATAACTGTTATAAATAGCTAAGGGCCCGTGCTTGTTATACTGTATTATTTCGTAGTGCCTTATGATACAGATGGACCTGATGCGACAGTAAACCAAAGTATGGTGTACAGTGTTCGGAGGAAGAGGGAGGGAGGGATCTATCTCAGTCTAGTCCAATTTTTGCCAATGGCCCGCGTAATTTCGCGCTCTTTCCCCGAGTGAGTGTGCACACACGCGCCTGTACGAACGCGACCTGTGTATACCTGAAAGTCCACGATATAAACGTGCAGGGCTCGACCTCATAACGCGGTGCTCTGCAGAGGGAGGCGGGGGGGAAAAAAGAAGAGTCTCGGGGGACGGACGGCTGGCCCGGAGATTCAGCTGCTGACAGTGCTGCTGGCCTCCGTGCTACGCGAGCGCGCGGTACGTACACATATGTGTGTGTGCTTATATGCACACCAACCGCGCACGTGAGCCGGAAATGTCTCGCTCGCGGCGCCCTATCGGCACGAAAATCCGCGGACCGCGGTGGGCATGGTACAAGTAGTCGAGGTCAGCGGTGTGCTCCCACGTGAGATGCCCCGATGCTTACTTGTACATGCGTAGGCGCCCGATTTACAGTACAGCAAAAACATGCCCGGCATTTATACGCACCCGGCCGCTGTAAGCTCGTATTACAAATATTCACCATCGGTGATCTGATGAACGATCGTCAACAGATACATCGAGGAGAACCGCGAAGCCTGTAATAATAATAGGAACAGTGAAGTCGACCGTTTAGCTACTCAAACGGGGACTTGAATAGTGACTATTTTGACAAAGTTGTAGCACATGCTCATCACCATTGCAACTTTAGAGATATTTATAATAGCTGTGATGAGATCTCATAACACGCACGGAAATACATGTACAGCTCTCTATTTCTCCCGAAATCTAAAGAGAATCCGAAGCATCGAACGCGCGATATGGTACAGGATGGTTGTAAATTTCATACCTCTTATCGATCGGTGAACAGGTTTACCGGTGCCGCGCTGCTATATCTCGAATCGCGCGCGCGCGCGGCATTTGTATTCAATAGTCGTTCCCAGTAGCGTGAATTCCGCAGCTAGGCGGGTAAGTGGCTTCGGGGGAGAGAACTGAGGGAATGGAAATGGCGGAGCAATGATTTTGCGAACACAAATACACGTGGATTCGCTGCTGTTTTTATATCGAGTCTCACTTTTCTTTGGATAATGTTCGTATGTAGTTCGAAATTTATATAAATGGGCAGCGGTGTACGGAGCGCATGTATATTATCACAGCGCTGGGGAAACGCCTGCAGCTTTTCCAGTATATACACAACGAGGTTGCATCGGCAAACACTTTGTAGTGGTAGGGGAGGAAATACAGTCAAACGAAAAAAACGGTCGCCAAATATTGACGGGAGCGTTTTTATTCGAGCGTCAATATTTGATGGGGGGTTTTTTTTTCCTCGCACGGAGGACGAATTTATCGTTTCGCGCAAAAGTGCCGCCATATTTTTCTACTCGGGGGAGGGCGAGACGCGGGCGGAAAAAATGCACGATCAAAGGGGGTTCGTGTCTTCGCCCGCGGAGGGCTTTGTTCTTTTTTTTTTTTTTTTTTAATACCCACGTGTCACCGGGACGGGGACTAAAACCAAAACGAAGACGCGACGCTTGCGTGGCTCGGTTAGCTTCCGATCTTCGTGCGGGCGAACGAAATATCTGGGTCGCTCGTTGAACGGATAAAAATTTTTTTACAAGCGCCAGACGGCGGCGGGGACCGATGATCTTCGCGACCCGATTTCGCCGCCGTCGCGACGACACGGTGATTAGAGGCGCGCGCGTCCGCAGCCCTAGCTTTTATGATCAATTGACGCGGCGGCAGCGGTTATTTGTCGAGAGAGCCCCCCCCCCCCCCGCCCTACCTCGGGCTCGAGAATAATCAGCGCCAGCTCGTCGGGTGTAACGATTGGAAATGCTTATGATCGGTCGCTGTCCGACGCCAGCAGCTGCCGATCTCCGCGACAACTGTACGCGCGATCTGTCGGGCGAATTTTCACAAACAGACCTGGTAGCTTGAATATTTTATTCATACAAATCATACGTGTATACGTGTGATGTTTTTGTAATGCACTGCCATAGCGTTTGAAATGAATTGCGAGACAGTTTTCATGAGAGGTAACATCGTCGCTCCTGACGAAAAAAAAGAAAAATAATAAAAATAAAACTATGAAAACTGTATGAAAAACTGTAAAAGATGTGAAGAACTTGATAAACTGGGAAATTGTATAAAAGTCGGATAGCTTCGTAGTTTCCCACATGTATGTTTGACCAAAAAAAAATTATTTTTGAATTCTTCGGATTGAAATAAAGAGAAAATATGCTTCAACATCTTTCTCCAAAGTCAAC
>JAPYYV010018964.1:0-11939 GCA_030522625.1 Copidosoma aretas | reverse complement strand
AGCGGTATAGTTTTTTAGTATGAGCTTGTCAAAGTTGATAACTTTCATGCAGCTGCATGAGAAGAAAAAGGACAGCTGTATAATGCAGACTGCATAACCAATGCACACGCTATAGTGCAGTATGGCACGCGCTATAGAGTGCTCTAGAACTACCTTAAAAACTAGAGGGTATAGTCGGACACTACAATAAAAGATAGATGTAAGGACTTAGATATTGAAAACCAGGTACATAAGCACTCAGATAATATTCTGAGATATGTGATTCATGATTATCAGTTAACAGATTGTTAATTTTTAAATATAGTTCGTTTGAAAAACAATTAAAGCTGGCTGTCCGAGCTCAGGCTTCTGTAAATCTGCTTGTATGGAAATTGCGAGTTGTTTAAGAGCAAAATCAAGATTTACTGAAAGTTTAAACGTAAGATGATATTAAAAAAGTATTTGTTTCGCTCGCAAACTGTTTTCTACCAATCATCGTATTTTTAAATTATTGAGTGTCCGCGTATACCCTCAAACTTTGTACGTAGTCGCTGGTAGTCGGACATCAGCTAGCAGTACTGTCCGACTACTGCCTCCTGTACTTTAGAGTGTTGTGATTACTCGGACAGCCGCAACATCAAAATATCTTTTTACTTATTAACAAATTTCAGTCACATTTTGCATCTTATTTAAATAATTATAAGTGTACTGGGACTATGAACTATACAAAAAATAATGAGGTGCAGTGTTTTTGTCCCTAAGCGTGATCCATAGCAAGTTATATAAAAGTAAATCGAACTTAACCTCTAAATGTTTTTCGCGGCCTGTTATAACAGATTATTTATGAAGCAAGGTTAAAAGAATGATTAATAAAAATGTATTTTATATCATTAAAATATCAAAACATCACTGAAACTATTGCAGTCGATAAAAAATCAATAAATAAAGCACAAAATACCTAAAATTTAGAAGATACTAAAAGATGTATCAATTCTGAATAGAAATATCCAAGAGAGTAAGTTAATCATGTTTTTAAAATTTATTTTATTTCATAAAAGTTTGTTTATTACATTGCATGCTTTTTTTTAGATAACACCGATGAAGCCCTTTTTGATTTAAGGTGGCTCATTACCCCTGTATAGCGCATATTTTGAATATATTATTTTAAATGTTTAATAAAAGTTATTAGAAATGTTACCTTGCCTGACAATGATATAGCTAGTGCTTAATATCATGCGATTTTTTTCATAAAATTTTGTTGTTAAATTTTTCACATACCGATGCTTGAAAAAAAATTCAATAAATTACTTCAATCTTTTTCAATTTACATCTGATTCTCAATTTTTTGGGCATATTTTCTTCCTTGAACGAATCCATTCGGAGTCATCACGGAAAAAATTGCAAAAACTTATATCGGTTTCCCAGAAAATTCAATTATTTACTTATTTTTCGTATTTCTATACAAACAATTGAATTTTTTGGGAAATTTATGTAAATTTTTGCAATTTTTTCAGTGATGACTCCCAATGAATTCGTTTAAGGAAGAGAATATGCCTAAAAAATTGAAAATTAGATGTAAATTGAAAAAGATTAAAGTAATTTATTGAACTTTTTTTCAAACCTCGGTATCTGAAAAATTTAACAACAAAATTTTATGAAAAAAATCGCTTGATATTAAGCACTAGCTATATTATTGTCAGGTAAAGTGACACTTCCCATATCTTTTAATAAACATTCATAATAAAATATTCAAAGTATGTACCATATAGAGGTGATGAGCCATCTTAAAAAATATTTTTATTGGACTACAGCGTCATGACAAAAAAGACAAGGCAAAGAAAGAGAGCTCTCCTATAGCAGTGATTGACGATTTACTTATACATCTAGAAAAAAAAAAAGAAGTAAAACCAAAAAACGAACAACACACTTTTTAATAATTGTAAAACAAGAATGGGAGAAAATGAAAATATTAAAACTTAAAACTGTGAAGAAAAAATGAAAAAGTCTAAATGAACAAGAAAATGTAGACAATCTTTCTATTCTTTCACTTGAGTTGACAAAGTCAGTATCCGAACTAGAAGAAACTGAAAAGGCAATAAATATTAAAGAAATTGAATTGTTTCAAAGTAGAATTACAATAAAAAATTAAAAACTATAAGTTATTATACGTTTGATGGAAATAAAATAAATTACATTTTGTTCGAGCTTCATTTACGCTTCGTTTTTTGCTGTCCGACTACTGCCGCAATCGGTGTCCGAGTAAACCCGCTACATTCAATGTATATGTCCGAGTACACCCGAATTCAAGGCTTTTTAAAAAAACTTAATATTTAAAATCGAAACCTTCAAAACAGCTATATTTTATTTTTAATCGATTGAAAAACACATAATTCCGATGTTCCCATGACTTTTCTACTCATTAAACATTGTGTTTCCTTGAAAAATAAGGGTTAATACTTGTAGATATTAAAAGTGTCCGAGTATACCTTCCTTTACCTTAAAAAGTATGCATTCTACCACTGTGCAAAATTTTGGTATAGGTTGCGGCGGAAAATTTTTAGTAGAACACATTACAAGTGACCGTCTTATACATAGGCTCTTATGAAGACTGGCACTGTTTTTACCGCTAATCACATCATAACTTTCTCAAATCACCTTAAACATTAACAAAAAACTAGTGGCATAAAATTGATATAACGTTCTTTTAATCAAACATAAGAAAGATATAGATTGCTGTGGATTTTATTTAGATATTTCCATCTGAAGTATAGACACAATAGGAAAAGTAAAGGTTATTAGGTTGGAGCATCGTCTGCAAAACGCGCGCTATATATATGGCTATGGTTACACGGAAAGACTACTGGGCTATATATACTTAGCAGCTCGCCAGAGCGAGGAAAGGCAGCGCGCCTATAGCTTGAGATAGCTGCTCGCCCACCACGGGGCTCGCAACGCGCCCTGACAAGGCGGGCTGGCCACCCGCTCGTGCGTGCGTTCCTTAAATTTGACTGACTCTCAATTTTTATATAGGTATACATCGTCGTTGAATGTAGTTGTGTTTAGGTTAGGCGTCATATGTATAATATATATTGTAAAATCTGAAAACCATTAAAACCCATTTGATCTTATTCATTTTACAAAACAGGTGGGTGTACAGAAATCTGATTCTAGAACCGCACGTTTTCTGTTTGTACACATTATGATATGTAAAGAAGTAGCTCAGTACATTAAAAACACAAAATAAATCAATGGATATTCACTTAAATAATAACCTAATAGAGGAACGCACGCACGAGCGGGTGAGTTCCGGCTGTTTCGAGCAGCAAAAACAGAACGCACGCACTGTTGTCCGAGTGTGGCGCATAGGCGCTTCCGTACCTCGTAAATGATTAACACGCGCGCTGTAATATACAATGCATGCATTACAGCCAGCCAGCGCCCATCAGCAGCTTAGATATAATGTAGGTGATGGTGACGCGGACCTTGGGTGAAGAGAGAGAGAGAGAGAGAGCGTGCGAAACTTTGCCTCGGAACCTGTACGCGTAAACTCTGCGAGTACCATATCCGAGCTGTGAGGGGGAAATACCGAGGGAAATACTCTCTGTGTATACAGACGCGAGAGTAACATTGTTACAGAGTTACGTGAAGCGCTGCAATCTGTCTTCCGGTAATAATAATCAACTCCGCTCAAGTTCGATGGATCGTGAAATTTCCGCTCCAATAATTTTGAGTTGGGAAATAGTTTCCCAGCGAAAGTATGAAGCCTCGCGAATTGTACATTTATAAAAAGTATACGTAAGATGGCGCGTGGTACGTGTGTCCTGATGAATGATCACAAAACGAATTGGGATCCCAAAAGGTCACGTGACTCGCGATTTATATATACTTATATAGCCGAGTGCGTGGAAATTAACACAGACCGTATGGGGACACATCTGTTTTTATTTTTTTTACGCCTACAACGATTCTATTACGTTATTAGCCCGCAAATAACATGTTTTCATACTCGTTTTCAAGGAGATAAGGGTACCTTAGATATTTTTTTCCCCAATGGAATCGTTACTTGCGAGTACTTGAAGCTTAGAACCTTAGTTCGAAAGTGCGAAACACAACATTTAACCTGAGTTCTGTTTGCGTACCTATATATATTTATACACATAGACAGTGGCAGAAGAGATTTGTACAGGTTGAATGTGCAGTTCGCACTTTAGAACTAAAGTTTTAAGCTTTAAGTAACGATTCTATTGGTGAAAAAAATATCTAAGGTACCCTTCTCCCTTTGAAAACATGTTATTTGCAGGCTTTTATCGTAATACGATCGTTGGGGGGGGGGGGGGGGGGGTGGGCCGAAACATCGACAGTGCACTTTGATTTTGTGTCAAAACTATGACTGTTTTTTTAGCGACGTTGATTTCAACGACAGCTCAGTGCAACGACGGCTCCGACAACGACTGTTCACTATTCCGACAGCCAATCAGAAGGCAGTCATAGCAGGAAGTCAAAGCAAACTGCCTTGTGATTGGCTGTCGGAATAGTGGACAGTCGTTGTCGGAGCCGTCGTTGCACTGAGCTGTCGTCGGCTGTCGTTGAAGTCAACGTCGCTTAAGAAAACAGTCATAGTTTTGACTCAAAATCGAAGTGCACTGTCGTTGTTTCGGACCCCCCCGATCGTTGTAAAAATAAAAACAGATGTCTCCCCATAAGGCCTGTGTTAATTTCCATGCACTCGGCTGTATATATCGCGAGAGTCACGTGACCTTTCGGGATCCCAATAGGCGGATTATGGTTACGCTTACAGCACACATTCTCACACACACACAAACAAGCCTAATGCTGTATACTGTATATATGTATACACGCGGGGCTGGAACCACTGATTTAGTTTACACAGCATCAGAGGAGACGACGACGACGACGACGGCTTCATCTGCAGCAGACGCGTTAATGAGCGAACGAGCAGCGCGCAATAATCGATTAATCCCCGCGAACGAGCGCGTGACGATATATACCCCCCCCCCCCTCCCCCTACGGAGTACGGCTGCCGGTGCGATATGTGCAGTGTGTGCGCGCCAACCAGATGCCAATGTGCTGATGTTGCGCCTTCTCCTACCTATACTGATTTTCGTGCCTCCACCTCCATCCGTTATCATACGCGTTTATTATCGACTTCTGATTGGCGAAACGGCTCTGGCTGCTGCTGCTGCTGGTGTGTTATATAGTGGACAATAGCAGGGAGGAAGAAAGGAGGAACGGAGGCTGAGGCATTTCCATTATTAACAGAGACGTATGGTTTTTCGATGTACATTCTCCCTTTCCCCCTCTTGTACATACCTATCTTGACGATGATATGTGAGTTTCGCACACAACTTGCACACAATGGATACGCGCGCACACATGATACATGATATGTTGTTACAATAGGCAGACAGACGGAAAAAAATGATATGGTAGTCTTCGTCGTCGTTTGGTGATACACGAGGTGATACAACCCTGGCGCGTTCCGATGACAAAACAGAGTGTATATATGTATACAGCAGCGATTGCAGTATCGTACTCGTACAGTATAAAAGTATAGGTAGGTATAGGTAGTAATAATGTGGGTCGTCATCGTCCTCTCCTCCGGCTTCTCTCTTCCGCTTTGCTTTCACATCAGAGTTCAAAATATCATGTACTATGCGGCACATGGGCGGCACGGTTATTTCGACTCTTCGTACACTATCTCATACACGAGAACATGCATATTGTATATACGTAAAGGTATGTATTTACGTATACACATCGTACAATATATGCATATATATTATACATACACGCACAGGGAGAAAGTGGAAAAGCGCCCGAAAGAGGCAGCCAGTCAGCAGCTTGTTTTTTTTTCACGCCCGTGAGCCAAATGGAATATTCAAGCCAGCGAGCTCTTTTCTTCCGCGCTGCCTGCTATTCGTAATTTTGTATTTGACAACAGTCATAATAGAACAGAGGGCCCATACCAGGTGCAATGCATGCGATCTGCGGAAGACAGCGGAGCATCAAAGAGGAGCCATGTTAGGAGGGAAAGGAGCTAATGCCCGCAAACGCGTGTTATACGTATACTCATTATATCATACTGCTGTTTGCCTCGCTGTTTGGTGTCGAACGCGAGGTAGAACGAATACTTTTTTCTGCTGATTTACGAATAAATTGCGTGAATGTGTAAGTAAGTACATGTTACCTTACCCCAAGGGGGAATGATCAGTGATTTGGGATATACACGCAGAGTGTGGTTTGAAGGTAAATTTTTATACTTATATGTTTCACCGTGTTTCACAGCCCCTTCCATTAACGAATAATTTTTTTCATGAGATGTCTCGGATGTCTCTGTGTCACAACTTTATTCGACCGTTGGGAAAATAGTGTATTTCCCAAAAACTCGTGCAATTTATCACGAAAAACAATAAATTGTTCGTTGTGGGACAGTTTTGACTGAACAATAAATTTAATGTCACTGGATTTGTCTTACTTAATTCTTCATCATCTAAGCTACTGTTATGAGAGTCATCCATCTATTACAAACTTTCAACAATTAAAATGGATACTAATATAATAAAATGAAAATATACATATTTTATGATTTTTACTAATATAATGCTGACACGTAATGGCAAGTTTCTTTCAACACTGAAATTGTTTCACAATCTCATGTATTTTTCAACGTAATTTGTACGCCTCGAACGAACCAGCGTTGTTTTTCAAACGAAATTTCACGTGAAAAAGATCTGTGTTAATAAGCGAATCAAGCTCACGAAACGCGCACGCCATTAATTTGCATAAGTGCAGTCATTACGCATCCGTACTTATAGCATACGATTAAACGAAACGTATGTCGCGTTAATGCGCATCAGATACATCGCGAATTCACATACACTGAGAGACCAATTTGTTACAATAAACATAATATGTTAACTATTAATATACCCACTCAGATCATTAGCGTAATGTATTAACAGTTAACATATCATGTTTGTAGTGAACAAATTGGTCTCTCAGTGTACAACGTATTTGCAGGTGTACTGAAAAATTTTCAAATTCGTAAAATCATACCTCTGTGGGTATGAATATAATATCAAACGAGAACTCACCACCGGTACTGATGTATTTTAAATCATTTCCATTCAACAGAGGAAGAGAAGGAGGAGGAGGGAAACGTTAAAATTAGCTGCTGCACATTGGCAAATTAATATTACAGCTCGAGTAACGACGACGGTAAGTATACGTGTATATAGAGAAGAGCGCGAATATCGCCGGCGAAGCAGGTGAGCATCCGTTCTGCGACGAAAAAAAATGTGCTGCTGCACCGTATCGCGTGTAAGTGCCGGCGTTACGCAAGGAACGTGATTAAGCGCCGATGAATGTGAGCATGCATACGTACGGACAGCCGTATGGTTTTTTATCAATGGATCGCGAGAGGGAAAAAGAGAGAGAGAGACAAGGACATTACAATATTGAAGCATAAAATGTGTCTCGCATGCGCGCGCGCGCGCCGTTATCTACCATGAAGGTCGAAGACCCGCGGCGTTAAAATTACTCGCTGTTATAATACCGTCAAGTACGCCGCTCTCTCTCTCTCTCTTTAGTGCGCGTGCAGTCGTAAAAGTGTATAAAATACGAGCCGCGCGCCGACCGCGTGACCCCCGGTGTAATTTTACACGCATATACTCTGCCGACTCCCCCGCCGCCCGCTTGCCGTCGCCACAAATAATCGAGCATCGTCCCAATTATACGGCTAATCAAGTTACGCGGGCGGTAGCCACAGCGAATAAAAAAATATTCCGATTCGACGAGGATGCGAACTGATACATCGTGTGTGATGGGAAGGACGAAAAGTGAATCGGAGGCGCCGGTATGATGTACAATACCAAAATGAAGGAAGGTCCCTCCCCGCGCGACGCGTCGTCGTCCGGCCGAATGAGTCACCCGAGCGTGCCTATTATTAAATAACGCGTGCGTAGTGGACGGCAGGTAGCTTACGCTACTTATACTACCGCAACGCGCGGGTGCATCATCGCGACGACGACGACGACACAATAGGCGGTGGCCTGGGCGTTTTCCTACTGTGTTTTTTTTTTTTTTTTTTTTTTTTTTATTCGCCTCTTCTCCAGATTACGCGGCGCGTACCGGCGCACATTCGTATCGTCGCGCGGAAGACAATGTGTATAAACATACAAGCAAACGCTCTCGGCAGTTTCTCACCGCTGGTTTTATTATTAATCTGCTTGTTTCAACGCTTACGAATTACGATGATAATTTTAATGTTGAGAGAAGAGGCTCATGACTGACCGCATCAGAGTTGTGATGGATGGACGATGTTAACGAGAGGATAGCTGCCGGACATTGTTCGTCGACGATCTTTCGACACGCAGTGTGAAAATTGGCCTTGTGAGTGCTACCGATGATTGCTAAGATAACGGTTTTGCAGTCACGAGAGTCGAACAATCGGTTGCAAATTATTTGGTAAAAGTTTACTTTGCATAAAAGATTGTGACTATAATAATTGAAATCAAAACAAAAACTTGGTAAATAAGTAACGAAATTTGTTTTAAAAATACCATTAATTCATTCAAGATCATACATACTCCTTGCTTTCAAAAAGCCACCACAGCAGTGAATAATTAATTAGTGATATCTAATTTTTTTTCTTTTTTCGTTCCACAACTATTAACTTGTTTTTTTTTGTACGTGATAACGATAATATGATATTAAAAAATGATAAAAATCGACCACGTCAACTGAAAATCATTTTTATGTTCACCAAGAATCGCGTTATCAAAATCATTAGGTTGATTTTAATTTTATCGAAAAACACGTGTTAATTTAAAAATAATGTTTTCGAGGATGTTTCCACACTGCACTCCTAACAAATCGAGATTCAAGACCATTTTTGGACGAACAATACAAAATTACAGATCATAGCAGAAATTTTCGAGATTTTCAAGCTGTTATTTTATCGAGAACGATGATAATATTTTTTCAAATCTCGCATAATCTTGTCTTGTGGAAGCCTCGGCGGAAGCTCTAGAAAAATTTGAGTGCACAAAAGAAACATCAGAATGATGAATGTAAAAAAAAATACACCAGAGAGTACAGAAATTTTGTACACTGTATGAGAGAGAAGCTCGACAAAAAAGCATACGCTGATCCGAGCAGCGGTACAGCGATGAGTCAGAAGTATATAAAAAGCGCCCCGGAGATAAAAAAGAAAGATATTCCTTTCGCCGGTACTTATAACGCGCACTGTATTAATGCAATCCACGTGTGCGTGCAGTACACTCGGCTCGGCGATTATTATTCCCCGATCATTATCTAACGTCGCGTGGTGTACATCATTAATTTGTACATCACTCGAGGCACCGCCGCGAAACATGTGCCGCACGTCCATACGTAACGAAAATTTTACACCTCGCTGTTTTTTCTCTCCTCTCTACTCCTCTCTACTATTTCGAGCCTCGACTCGTCCTCGGCCGCTTTAATGAATATCGTAAGCTGAAACAGACGCGGGTCGCGACCTTCCTGCCATCCCTTACCAACCGTTACCAACAGCAGCGGCCTGCAGAAGAGATGTACGCAGGACACGGCGGATTATCGTAAAATGCGCGGAAAAGGAGGGGCCGCGCGTGGAGGCCAGCACGCGCGCGCCGCAAATGTAATCCGCGCTGAGTGCGCGGAGGTGCGAATAACTTAATCATCACCTCCCCGCGTCCGCGGCATCTCGTTACAAGCGCGTGCTCGCGGTGGTGCTTTGCGCTTTTTAATTTTGCCGCTCTCCGGACATTTCCGTTTTAATTTAGCGACGGCATTTTTCATCAGTCGCCTGCTAAAAATTCGACCCCGGAGGTCGGACAAATTCGTGTTTTTCTCCTGCTGCAACGGTCCCCCGGGAAGAATAAACAATCTCGGATTCCCTTTCCGCACGTACACCCGTTTGTCCCCAGCGCGAGATTCCCAACACGTTTCGGCCCAAACTGCAAAAAGCTCCGCGCAATTAGCCGAGCGTACACGAGTTCGCTAGTTTCCCCCCCAAAGCGCCCAATCGACCGTTCCGACTTGTCCGGATTTTCGCGCGCGCACCCGCGCACCGGGTAATTAGATGAGCTTAATTCAAAGCAGTCGAGGGCAAATCAAATGAGAAATTTCCCCGGGACTGACGCGACACAAATTTTCAGCGAGCTTTTCCGACCCCGTTCTCTGCTCCAACACCCCCCGTTTTTTCCATTCAAATACTAGGTGTGTATAAGGTACGAATGGGTGTATCTGGAAATGTGTGTGGTAGAGCAGGTCGCCGACCCTCCTCCTCTTCCTCCCACTCCCCCTTCGTCTATGTATATATATATATATATATTTATATATACGAGGGACCGAATACCGCTGCCGCCGCTCCTGTTCTCTCTACTTAAATGAACATTAATCGTGCTACGTTCATTACTCCACTACTGTCAAGCTCGCATGCACTGCATGAAATTTAATGCTCTTCTAATGAACGAATTCCCACGCAGTTGTCGTACGTGGCCCGTTGGTGTGAAAAATCATTGAAAAAAAATTTCTGAAACCCAATAGCGACAACCTGTATCCCCATCATAATAATAACAATCGCAACGTTGCAACAGAACGAAACATTCAAATAATACAAGGACGCGCGAGCAGCACGTAACGACGTAACAGCTCAGCGAATGAGTAATCGCGACCGCGGACTGGCCTACACACACATAAGTACTGAACGCGCTCATCATCATGACAGCACTGATAAAAATACAAGCGCCAGCTAAGCTGCATCGACGACGACAGCTCGAGGTGATCGAAGGAAATTATCAGGAACGCACTGCTTCGCGCGTGGAGAAAATCGAGCTGCAATAGTGAAAGAAACAAAAAAAAAAAACAGAGCGAGCTATAGACAGGTCTGACGAGGATGAGGCGTCATCGGTGGGTATATACACATAGCTCTCAAGAGGAGGAGGATAAGCTCTCCTAAAGCTAGCGGTGACGTCGGCGAACACCTGTCATCTCTCCGGTGCTGATCTGCATGGCGGGGCCTCTTTTTTTTTTTTTTTTTTTTTTTCCTTCGATAGCCCCTCGATACTCCCTTTTTTGTTCTTTTTTGTTGTTGAATTTTGAACAATGGGCGAACGTACGAATGCTATATTTGCGGTTGCTATGAAACGGCGGCTTTTGAACGATGATGCATGTACGCTGATTAAGAAAAGCGGTATGAAAAAATGTTTTAATTAACAGAACTCGGTTGTTGAGAAATAACTATTTTTACGAGTTGACAATGGGTTTGTCCGATGAGCAATAGCTTATTGACGGATAAGAGACATGACGATAAAAAAGTTCATTTGAAGAGTGCCGAAAATTTGGAGGATTTTAAAGAAAGCCTGAATAACTTCGTATTTTTTTAATTTTCGATGCATCAAGTCCTCGTGTTTTGAATATTCATCCAGCAAAAAAATTTGTTTTCCCGTCGACGATTCAAAATAAAATACAAATGAATTCTCTTCAATTTTGCGATCGAGCGGTTTCCACACCTTGGCTTTGATTAATGAATGCCTCCAGGGTGTTAGTTTCGACCGGCCTCTTTTATTTGATAAATGAAATACTTAAATACCAATCAATTCATTCGATTCGCATACATGCTCGTTAGTGAAGAATTTCCCAACAAGAGATATTTTTCCATCAGTGCCAAGACGTCACGGTACATACATATATTGCAGAGCATTTATATGCATAATAATTCGCAATAAGTTTGGGAAAAAAATGCCTGTCAAACAAATTTTGTAATTTACGTCGATTTACGTTTCATGACGCAACACGACAAAAATGATGAGGCGGATCCCACAGAAATAGTAGTTTTCGTCACAAAAGTGCGATCGCCTCCAGGGCGATTTTGCGGCCCGAGGGTCCGCAACGTAGCCCTGGTTGGATCGCACTTGAGT
>JAPYYV010018961.1:5475-20124 GCA_030522625.1 Copidosoma aretas | reverse complement strand
GGGGCGGGGGGGGGGGGGCGGGCAGGGGCGAGGGGGCCGGGGGGGGGGGGTGGGGGGGGGGGGGGGGGGCGGCCGGATGGGCGCGGGTGATAAAAGGCGCGCGTTCCCGTGTATACGTATAACCGCGAGCGAGAGAGAGAGTTTCGTTCGCGGGGGCACGTATCGATTTTCCCGCGCTGGGTTGTTGCTGCTGCTGTTGGGGCAATAATTCCTCGGCGGATGATTATTTTACGTGCGCCTGCACCTGCAGCAGTCGGCGATACCTTGGATCGGGGGGAGAGCGAAATTCGCGGGGGACGGAAGAAGGGAGAGAGAGAGAGAGTTTCTTCTGTGATTTTCGCGCTCGGGCGGGTATCGGGGCCGCCGGCCGGGCGGTTCTTCCTACCGATCTCTCGCTCTCTCTCTGTCGAATTGTTGGACTATGCGTAATGTTGTGTATTGGTGGGTTGGTGGGTGGGTGGGTGTGCGGATAGTCGTAGCAGTAGCGGAACAACTGGAAGTTTAACGAGGGAGTAAAGTGGGGACTTTCGGATTTTGAGGAGCGTATATTTATTATGATCGTTGGAAAACTCCTCGAGATCGTTATTTACGCTCTCGGCGATGATGATTGGTCGATCGGGGGAGCAAACAAACTGTATACGGCGTAATTCGCCCATTACGATCGACTTTCCCAAGAGGGGGGCATTAAATTTTAATGCCCGTTATATTATATATACATGTTGTGTTGTGTTTATATATACTAGCCCGACTTCTTCCATATTTATTATATACACGGTCGAAATTTGCCCTCGAAAAATTTAGTTACCGGCCATTAGGGGGTGGGGGGTGGGGGGGTCGTTTTGCGAGAGATCGGAGGCGCGATCGTTGTTCACGCGGGTATCGATCGCGGGCGGCGGAGAAAAGCTGAAGATCTGCTCGGGGGTTTCGGTTTTTAATCGCGCGAGTTATTATAGCGGAGCGAGCGTTTTCCCACCGAGCAAGAGCTGCCGTACAAGTATGTAGTGTGTACAGGTAGCCATGGTAGCTCATAGTAGTCTGGTGCGCGGGTATATAATACCGTAATTTCTCGGACTGCGATTATCCGCGATTATCATCATCGATCGCTTTGGAATCCCGCCGCGCACGCACTCGATAATCGAGTTTGAGTTCATCCCGAGGGGTAATGCAGCCTACTACTGCCGGGCTTTAGTTAGAGAGTTGTTTCGTGTCGTTAGTGCCATTTTCCAGCAACGGTACACTGCACGTGCGTTGTTGCGCGCGTGCAGTGTCATCAAGAGGGGCGTTTAGGAAAAGATCGCTAACTTGCGGTCCTCTTCTTTGCAAAATGTTGCGCAATCGGGGTTTGCGCCCGGGAATTCTTCACCAATTAGCATTTATTTGGAATTTAATTCGATTAGTAGTCGGTCTGCTCTATTACAGTAAGATACGACTTATCGGATAAAAATCATTACTGCACGAAAGCTAGTTTTTTTAATGAATTTTGGAAGAAATAAAACGGTTAAAAAAAAAAAAAAAAAAAAAAAAAAAAAAAAAAAAAAAAAAAAAAAAAAAAAAAAAAAAAAAAAAAAAAAAAAAAAAAAAAAAAAAAAAGAAAAAACCGGGCTAATGATTAAAATACTCCAATATAATCCCAGATACATAACCGGCTATATTCGTCGCGCGTCCCCGAAAGTATCTCGAGCATTATCCAAATATTTATCTCCTCCCGTATTATATACACCGAAATACGTATAAATATATATACGTCACGACACTTGCACATCATACCAGCAGCAGCTGCTGCATTACTCCTCAACGAAAGGATCGACTTTCGCTAAGCATTCAAAACTACATTTTTACGCGAGCACGCGTGCATTCGTGTACTCCAGAAATTTTTCACCTTAATTATTAATAATCGTCCAAGTACGTAGTGGAAGAAGAGGAATAGGTATAATAATAACATTCATAAGAGAGGTGTACACCGCACCGCAAACTTGGCTTTCTTCTCATTTGCACACAATCCACGCGAATAATTTCTAGCAGCAGCAGCAAAACTAACTGTTATAAAATAGCTAATGATTTTATTTTTCTTGAAAAATAATGGAAATTAATGTTTGGTTAATAGTTGGGGGTTGGCGCGCGAAGCGTGTAGGGGGCGGAGCCCCTTAGTCCTATAAATGAAACTGCTCTCTCTTCTTGTATAAATATAAAGGACACATGGAAAAATTATACCCAAGTGCCTCAGTTCGAACGCTTAGCATCGTGTATTTTATTTTCCCTGATTCTTTGAAACGACAGCAACAACAACAACAACTACTACAGTAATATATATAAATACAAACACTCAACGACCTTCTCTTACACTATACTCTTCTCGAGCACACATAAAAAATCCAGCGATTTCCCCTTTTTTGTTATCCGTTGCGTATATAGTTTACACCCATACGTACACTACAGAGTGTGGTAGCTTTGCTCTAAGCCATCACACGAAATCAATGAGCGGACGCGTACACCGAAAAACCGGTTAGCATATACACACATCACGCTGCTATGTCAAGTCGAGTCGAAAAGCTTTCCAAGATCTATCTAATACACACTAACCCTCGCAGTAACCTGCACCACCGCACCAGAAATGTCGCGCGAATCTTCGCTCGCTTTCCCGCTTCTCCTCGCTCACACCTTATACAGTACATATTACAATGTAGCTGCTTTCATATACGCATATATATACATATAATAGACTCGATTATCGGTAATTGCGCGCGCGGCTTTATTAATGGCGCACTGTACAGCCGAGCTGTGGGGAACTGGATTTTTCCCAGCGCACCGCCGCTGCGCGTGTGCTGGCGGTATTTTTCGATTTTCCAACGCAGTTCCGACACCTTCTCCGCCACTTTGATGCGTATATACGTGTATACAGAAAAATCTTCCGAGCAGGTACAGCGAGGTGAAATTGGGGTCTGGTGTATATTATACTATATTAATTGCTGCGTTGATTTTCTTCGGGAGAATTTATTATTGTTGCAAGAAACTATTGCTCCAAGAAATTTGTCGCTTTGAATAATCTTGTTTGGAGTGTATATAGTTGCATTGATGTGTATGTTTTATGGTGCAGTAGAATGAGAAAGTTAATTAAAAGAGAATCAAGTTCAATGAAGGAAGATTTTTATTTTTTTTTAATGGTTAGTGGTGCGTGCAATGATTTGTCATGAACCACGTTAATTTAATAACAACAAGATTAGTATCCTTGCCCTTGCCTTTCCTGTAAAACAAAACGTGATGATTCAACACATTCAAAGCATACAGTTAAAATTTATATTTTTTATACAAATTATCTGTATTGAAATTTAAAGAGGAACAAACAATATTTTATACGTCTTAGCCGAGGTCTTAGCCTTATTGTGATGAAATTTTCCTGTCAAAAATATTTCCTTTCGTTGGAGCTAATAATTATCATAATATTGATGAAAGATCAATTTGTTGGTTTACCAAACGTTAATTATTAAACATCACTGTGCTATATTATAAATTGACGATGATTTCACAAACGCTCTTGCTAACACAATAGTGCAATATTGTATGACTCACCTAAGTCAATAAAAATAAAGTTAATGGAAGAAGCAAGCTACGCACCGATCGTCGGTCAATTGTTCAACACCACCACCACCACCACCACCACCAAATTATCTGAATTCTCTCGTGCAAACACGCACGTAAATATACACAACAACAATCAACTCTTCCCGAACGGACGCACGATTTTTCCCTCATAGGGGCCTCATCCGTTCATACCAGGCATCCACAACAGCAGCAGCACCCCCTAACCTCTGCTCCTGCTGGTTCAACGCACACAATCACAACAGCAGCGCTGTAAGAGATGTTTTACGAGGGAAGAAGAAGAGAAGAGAGTTGGGAGAGAGAAGCGAAGAAAAGAACGTTACGTATACATGTGAAGCATACGCGAGAGAAGCGTAAGAAGACGAAGGGAGGAGGGAGAGAGAAAAGAAAAATTTCTCCCCGCCCCTTTTACAAACTACCCGCTCTTTCTTCTCCCATCTCCCCGCTGGCTCCCTTCGTATTTTTTCCCTTGTAATTGCTTTAATCGCCCGCCAGCAGCAGCAGCAGCAGCGAGAGAGAGAAAGAAAGAGGAGAGGAAGAAGAGGGCAGTCAAAGGGCCTTGATCCGCCTGACCTTTCTTCTTCTCCTCTACCGATCCTAAGAAAATGCCGGCAGGGCAACAGAGAGGAGGAGGAAAAAAAAATCGCTCGGGAATAACAACGCGTGAGTTTTAGCTTCGAGGTGCGATTAAAGTTCTTTCATTTCTCCCTCTCTCTCTCTCTCTCTCTCTCTCTCTCTCGGGCGTCTGACCTCGCGTCAAGGAACTTACTTGCTCGCTCTCTCTATGACATTAGGGACGTGATTTTTTTCAAATTTTTTTTGTTCTTTCTTCTCGGGTTTTAAAAAACAACAACGACGATTGCGAGAAGGAATGGATAGACCCTCACTCGCGCGCTGGGAGGCGAGAATTTTATAGGTTAGTTTAATGGAGCTCCATCCGAAGAGGTCCCCATAATATAACAGCATATAACGACGGCTTATTCGCGCGGGTGGCGATAAATCGGCGTATTTTACTATTATGCACGAGTCGGCTCTCATGATGGTTGGTAGAGTGGTGTAAAAACGCGTGGGTCTCTCATCGTGTGTTTCGGATGGGATGAACGAGCCACCCCCCTCTCCCGTCCCTCTTCCGTTGATGCTATCAAATTTAATTTAAACGGCCGTTTGGATTGATTTCGCGAAAAAGGGCCGTCGTCGCCGTCGCCGTGTGAGAGTAGGGTATTTGTTTTCAGTGGTACTTACAATCTCGATCTCCACTTCTACCGTTGGATGTATAGAGAAACGGAGGGGGGGAGATCGCGAGATTCGCCATTGGAAGGCCGTTCGGCCGGAGATAATTAATAATAACTCGATAATAAGCGTACGTTATACGAGCGATTCGAAAATATACGAGACGACGACGACGAGCTGAATAGTTTTCTTTCGTCGCGGTTATTATACAGCTTTCGATAATAACGCTCAAAGTGAGTCGTAAAGACAAGTTGGCTTTTTACGATTAGGCATCGCGCGTATTGATCCCCGACTTGGCGCGTGCTCGTGCGAAATTTTTTCAGCAATAAAATCCGCCTCAAAATCCGCCACTACTCCAAAATGGAAAAAAAAAAAGAACCGACTCGCTCGCACACACTCACCCACTATACTCGCGTGAATTAGCGAGGCGATATTGACTCGGGGTAATAAAAAAAAAAAAAAAAACTCAACGCGCAGCGGGAGAAATCAAACCTCACCATCACTCATAAGCGACTTTTCCAGGCTCTCTTGTATATATATATATATATATATATATATGTGTGTGTGTACAACCACGCGTATTTCACTCTGTTTATAAGCACAGATCGCGAGCGTGCACATACATGGATTTACTAATAAACCAGTAGTGGAGTCACGAGCGCGTGTGAGCGCTGGATCACACACACATAATAGTACAACAGCAACAGCAGCAGCAGCAGCAGCAGCAGCAGCACGGAATGCAAATTGAATAATTCGATCGGCCGGTCTGATAGTAGTTACGGGCCGCTCTTTCTCTAATGGTTATAGCGTGGCTCTATATGTGGTGGTGGTGGCACAGCGCACCGGAATCCTGTACAATGTATACGTACGGCAAATATATAGCAGCAGTATCAGCCGAGCAGTGTGTGTGTTTTTGTGTGCACGAGCGAGCTTGAGTTATATATAATATTTATTTGAGGTATCTGTACAATATATACCGAGATCTCGCCGAGATATATACGGATATACGGATGCTGGTTGGCCGACGAGGACGACTCGCTGTTGCTGGTGCTGCTGGTATGTGTGTTGATGATGGTTTGATGACGATTCGTTGAATGCCCGATTAAGTGCACCTGACTAATTCGTTGGATGGTATTTGAGTTTGAGGTAGGTCAGTACGATATGAAAGTGAGATCGTTGCGATCGAGCAGATGCACGTTTGAAATACTTGACACTTAGTATTTGAAGAATTTATGTTATTTTTGTGTAAAAGTATTACAAAAAAAGTAAGCACATTTAGAACGATTTGACATGTTCAAAAAATATTAAAAATATCTCTGAAGGTTAATTCATTAATGAGATTGGATCGCATTGCATCACAATAAAAACTCAAAATCGTCTAATCACGTGGGCAGTCTCTCGAGAAAAATCCGAGGAAAAATCACAATGAAAGAACTCACAAGATCGAGTGACTATGTCAAGTTGAAGGAGGGGAATAATGTGCTTTATTTACCATTCTCGTTGTAAATGATAGGTTTTTCTCCGACGCATCGCGCTCACGCGTGTACTTTATACACATACGAAGTCGAATGTACGAGACCGAGGAGACACTCCAGTGTATTTCTCAACAACGCACCACAAAATACATTCAGATTTATAAGAATTTCCAAACCGTAAAGATAAAACTTTTTCAAAGCCCCTTCACATACATAAAACCTGCTTTTAATGGTGACAGAACAAAAAGAAGAAAAAAAAAAAAAAATTATTCCCGCGCGCGTGTGTCCGTCTGTGCGCGCGCGAGCGTTTGGTTTTATTCGAAGTTAAGATTGAAAACTGGTTTAGAAATTTACTGCTCAGCCGTACAAATATATGTATGCATACTTTACTCTTAGACGGGAGATTTAAAATTAAATCCACGCCAACAGCAGTACGGGCGAACGTCTCATTTTCATTGGTTTAAAAATAAATAAATCATATTCAAAATTTCTTAATTAATTTATCAGTTTTGTAGCTCGACACAACATTGAATTTCGTAATACTAGATTATATACATATGTATAGTATTGGTCAAGGCTAATTTAGAGATAAAAGATAAAATTCATAAATGCTTCTGTTTCGTTAAAAACGCATCTTCTCTTTGTAAATCGACATTAATTAGATCGTCGTCACTTATCGATTAATTAAAGACACGCATTTAGCGAATCAAACTATTTTCAAATATACTTGGAAATGAAATCTTATCGCTACTCTGACGACTAATTCGTTATAGAGACGATGAACGAAAATGAAGTTTCATGTAACACGAATATGCTCTGCTCGCGGTATACTTACAACTTCCAAGACCCATCAGTTCGAGTTTCTTTTATTTCTAAACGATAAAAAAGGGACGTTATCTGCACAATCAAAAATCACGAAGTCATCTGTTTTATAACCATCTTCCAACATTGAGGTTCTTTCTATCCAACATATTTGCACCAACTCACAGCGATAACAAAGTCAATTGAACGACGAAAAAATCGCACTGACTCAAGCTCTGACTAAGCAGATACTATACATACATTCAAGGTGGAAACATGATCTTTGTTTGACAAGGTGTTCTTTGCCGGTTTTAATATTTTTTTCTTCTTTTCTTCAACAGCGCTTTATCTATTGTCACCCTTATCTCTTGAAATTAAAAAGCCCACGCCATTATACTCGACGCAACGTAAAAATCTCGGTAAAAATAATATCATTTACACACAATTCACATCAGGAACAACGATGATGATAGGAGAAAAAAAAGAGTCGCGACGGATTCCTAGAATAAATCGCGGCGAGTGTAGGCACTTGGGAATGCGGAAAAATAAATAATAAAAAAAAAGGGGATGAATCCTACCGCGGCCTCGCAATTTCAATAATTTCTCAAACACACGGAAAGAGTATGCATACATACACCGTACAGAGGGTAAAAGAATACACTCGGGCTGTAATATTTATCGAGATCTGGCAAGAGATGAAGAAGGAAGTAAGCAAGTAAGTAAGTGTACGCGCACCAGGCATGTAAGCTCGAGAAGGACGGAAGTCGAGATAGAGAGAGAGAGAGAGGAGAAAGCCAGGGCCCTACGACCATGGGCGCATAATATAGTAGCACTGCTCGGCTATTCGAGTAGAGAAGATAAAAATAGACGCGCGCGAGCGCATTGCGCACACACACACACGAAGCATTGCCGTATATGTATATACTCTTTGCTATACTGCTTCTTCTGCATCGACGCATAAGAATTGCAAGGCAGCCACACAAGAGTCGTCCCCCGTGCGCGCCACCCGAGAGAGATTCGTAGCGACGACCCCGCCCCCCCCCCCTCGAAGGTTTTTTTCTTTTTTTAGATTTCCGAAATGCCTCCTGTCTTATTATCATCGGTGAATTATTCTACACGTATATTTTCGTACAACGAGACATGGATTTTAGATTAATCGTCGGAGTAGGCAGCAGGTAGGGATGTATTTTCAAACACCGTCTGTAACGCCAAATTGAACCCATAATGGAATTAATTTGATTATTTCAAGCTATAGTGATGAAGAAGAGAATCGTAAGAGAAATATTTAATAATCTGTTTACGACCTTTCCAATGCTTGTTTTCTTCTTCTTCGCCTACTTTGACGCAAATTCTTTGTCGAAAGCATAGTTCGTGCGAAAAGTATTTTTTCTGATGGTTGAATAAATTGTTCATTCATATTGTTGTTGCGTATAAAAATGTACCCAGTTGTGTTCCAAACTTTTGAACACAAAATAAACTCATTACATTTTGAATGTGATTGTGTCCATTATTTCGTTGAAACAACGACCATATTACCTATATTATACCTATATATACAGCGCCCGGACTACAGGATCGATTTTCGAACGTAACAAGGGCACCCAGCCAAAACAAGCCAGCCCAGAGTGACTCACTCGTACAAGCCTCACCATCTATCTGTATACACTCAGCAGAGATGCCTCTCAGCGAGCAATCGAGCGCACGATATAATTTTTCAATCCTCCCCAAAGTGGCATCGACCCGCGTATCACCGAACATCAGCAACAACAACAACAACAACAACAACAACAACAACAACAACGGCGGCCAACTTACCGGTGCCGCGCAGCATTAAAACACCCCAGAAGGACCCAATAACCCAAAGCTCGAAGCTGTGGTATAGGTGTTGTGTACAAGCACCAAAGCATATTGCCTAAGTGCAAAAAAACGAGAACCGATCCCTCTCCTGGGCACTTATCCTACACTCGATAACGATCCCACATATCCCGTCCGATCCCGGTCGCGGTCGCGGCCAAAGAGAACGAGCAAACGGAGCAACCCCCTCCCTATTAATAGAACATAACAGCAGCGCACACTGCAGGCCTCACCAGCTCTCGAGACATCAGGCTGATGCACTCTGTACCCCAATACTTACCCATCCCAATACCTCGAAACTTTACGTGAGAATTAGAATCGAAGCCGAAGGGGCACATAATAATATCGGTTGCCGCTGCTCGGCCGCGTTCGTCGTATACCCTACGTACGGAAACCTCCCGAAGTACCCAAGTATATAAGAGAAGAGATAGAGGTGTGGATTATACACACGCCGGAGACGGAGAAAGAGGTCTGGGCTCTCGGAATAGATCAGCGGCCGCTGAGAATATACACCTCTCTGGTATACAGATAGATCTCACCATACGAGTGGTATACTTATAGAGTCTAGAGCGATGGTATGCCGAGCGCGCGGCGCGGCAGAGACTCCGTCGTATGTGTCATCCGGAGGGTGAGGCGAAACCTCCTCCTCGTGCTGCTGCTGGTCATATATTTTGTGTATGCGGGGCTCCGGCCAGACCCCCTGGAACACCCCCTCGAGCGCTCGTATATAGGAGGAGCACTCGATGTATTATGTATGGCATAGGGGTTTTGGGGGGGAGGGAAAATCGAAGACCCCCTCCTGCACACGAGCCGGTGCACCTATTATTATTTCGCTGACATTGTGTCGTTTTACTTCAGCTTGCACTTTGGTTACGCATATAAGTATACATTTTTTTGTGGTGGGTTTCGATTTTCTGGACTTGGGGGTGGGGGGGGGGGGGGGGGGGGGGGGGGGGGGGGGGGGCGGTGTGGGGGGTGGGGGGGCCGGAAATGGGCTCGGGGGGGGAACGATGCGCGCTGATTCAGTTGTTATGCTGCTGTCGTCGTCAAAGCCGAGGTCAAAGCTATGTATAGGGATTGGATCGGATTTTTTTCTGTTTTTTTCCACCATTCGTTGGTTAGCTTTAAGAGCGAGATTTTTTGGTTTTTTACCAAGAAGTTTCGTTCATTCGCCTTTGATATTCTTTACAGGGAGTCGAAGACATCCGGATTTTGGTGATACTTTTTTCCTGTTTAATCTCAAGTGAAACGAAATAATATATTCGGATGTTAAGAGGAAACCTTGGAGGGAACTTTACGATTCAGCGCAATCGTTGTATGCTACTTCGATGATGAAAAAATTGTATGTATCATTTTTACGGTTAATACAGTGGGATTCATGTAAATTCATGCAAAATTAATACATTCCGATAGCCTCTTTGCCTCCCAGTTAGAACGTACAATAAAACAAAATCTTGTTATTTACGCCACGCTTTAGATGTTTCGTCACAAACTTCAACAGCTTTGCTAAAATTGGACGCTCACGAATAATTACGTCCATTAGTCTACCCACATTTAAATGCCGCACCTATTTAAAGCCCTCTTGTTTTGCAGAAAACGTTTCCTCGACTCGAAACCATATCCTCTCTCTTATCGCTAATCTAAAGACTATAGTCTATACTGTTATTGTGGATATCTATTCCGTAAAAAGTATACTTGTGCGAAAAATTACAAGTACGATTTCTCCTGGAGTAGGTGCGTATATATAAATATAGTTTGAACAACAACAGGAAAATTGTTTACCAACATCAGCACACTTTCCCCACAAGCATACTTCGTGAACTTCAATATTAAACCTTACTTTGTGCACTGAAAAGTGTACGAAAATGCTCGTATATAATACACATGAACAATGCACTTATTTCACTAACCTTAATGATATCCTGGAGCCAGGAGTGCGGGTCTCTCTCTGCAGTGCCTGAAGCTTGGTAAAAAGCCACCGTAGAAGGATATAGTCGTCGTCCTCGCTTGGTCGAGAGAAAAAAATCACAGTTCCTCGAAATCGGCACACCCGTCCGGTCACACTCTAGCCTCTCTTTTCGCTCGGAAAAGGAGAGAGATGAGCAGGCTATACATACACTATAATACAAACGCGTCGTCACTCACGCGTGTGCGTGTGCTCTTGCAGCAAGAAACAAACCATGGAGAAGGTATAATAGGGTAGCTGCTCCTTTATTCCTCCCCTCATGATATTATTATTACTATTATCATACGCATATATCACTCTCACGCGCACACTTGCCTCTTACTTGTATATACCTGTACCCCTGTACGTTTAAAATAATGAATCAAACACCTCGTACTAAGTATGTTTTCTTCTCTCTTCTCAGCTGCACGGACAGAGACGGCAGAGCTCCGAGTAAAACTGACTGTCTTTTCTGCTACACGGTTATGGTCACAAGTCTCGCACAAAATAACAACAACAACTGCAACAACAACAACAACAACAACAACAACAACACACGTTTGGTTCTCAATTCACAACAAACCAGAGCAGACGAACGAGTCCAGATGCTGACGGCGGATGGAGGTGCTGGGCAATAATGGCAATATTTACGTCGCGGAACAGAAAGAAGGCTGCACACATCGCGCACCCATCATCAACAGACGAAATCGGACCGCGCCGCCGCCGCTCCGCCAATGAGCGCTCGAGTGCCGCCAACCGCTACTATATAGCTATACACGCTGGTTAATGTCTTGAAAAACTGGGAGCCTTGGTGGCGCTCGGGTCGCTCGGGCTGCGGCGGCTGCGCCGAGAGAGCGCGGCGTTCCGAAGTTTCCCGATTCCGACATTCCGAGCCGACGGCGGCGTCGCACCCCCCCTTGCCCGGCGAACGGTGCGGTTGTGAGGTGGGGGTTATATTACGCTCTCTGTGGCCGACAGAGCTCTCGTCTGTCGTGGGCAAGATTGTGTGCACTGCTTTTGCAGGAAAACTATTTATTTTAGCACTGTTTGCATAATTATTTGTTTATGTTTATTAAATGTTTTCCAGCTCAAAACGCTACGATGTTTTGGGAGGATTACAATTATCTTTCAAAATATTTTAGACAATTATTTAAATCTTTAAAAATGTTCTCCTGAAAAATGTGACGAACATTTTTTTTGAATAATTTTATTGGGTATTGCGATATCAATCCTTATACTGGAAGGAAAAAAGTTTCCCGCAGAAATAATGCATTATATTTTTAGAAACAAATTGTATCGAGAAGTATACGAAATTTTTTTTCCTCCATCTGACTTACAGAGTGCGAAGGACAAGAGTGTGTTTACATTAACATAATCCTGTGTATTTACTTTTTTTAGACAAAGATCATGACGTTTTGAAAATCGCAAATCAACAAAATTATAAATCTTAGGGAAAAATATTATCTTTTTTGTAAAAGATTCCAATTATTGTTAGTGGTTAGAATCATTAAGTCAATTCACTAATATTTTCGTCAGTGTTACCTGTTTTTAAATCATTTAAATTGACAAACTCTTTCATCAATTCGATTTATGTAAATTTCATAATTAATGAAATAAATATTGCAACGATTGCAATGATTTATAAAGAATTTCGTGAATCATGTCACACTTATGCATAAAGTATTATTTTTGTTAAAGTAACAGTTTTAGTCCATCATTGCTTGAAGGTCAAGGTTTTGTTTGGAAATGTATAAAGTAACCTTATTTTTCTGAGATTTTTAAAAGGTAATGTTTTTTGACCGAGATTTTCAAAAGGTTTCTTGCCTGGAAACAGAATAAGCATATGTTTTTCGTTTGGGATATAATTAAGCTGCTCGATATATATTATGCTCGAGTACACTCGTCTATACAGATGTATCTGGACTTAAGTAGTACCGTAGTAACACTCGCGGTTCGAATTCCCAGTGGATCATTCTAATAAGAAGAGCGATCGCATCGATCACGCGTGTTAAATGAGTGGTACTTATCATCAATCTAGACAATAAATTAAGATTAAATTTGGCAATGAGTGATCAATCAAATTCGATTAGGAGCGTCGTTCTTTGATCGTGAAAAATCTGAGGCATAGTACAAACATGTAGCGCTCATTAAAATTCAAATCAAAGCTTTAGTTAACGTTATCGTTTGGTGACTGTATATATACCGTATGTACCTCGGTGTGAACCCTCATAATTCCTCTCTGCTGCGCATGCTACTTATTAACTTAGAATTGTAAATTTGTATGTAATATGCACTGAGCAACCCAATTCTTCGAATCATGGAAAATTTCTTTACCCTCATTTTAGTAAATATTTTCTTTCGATTCATGATAATTAAGTTGGTTGAACTAAACTGAATTGTTACTTTGTTTGTGATGAATTATTCAATTAATTGCATGAAATATATTGGTTTGTTGGACCGAACTATTATTTCATTCGGTCCAAAGAAGTAGGTGTTTAAAAATATTGGGATTCGTGTACGTATGAAACATACATCAGGACGAAAGTGAGAAAAATGTTTAAAAAAACCAGTCAAAGGAGCATCAGACATGCAGACGTGCGTGCGAGCAAGATAAATGATGTTTTTCCCCAAAACTTGGGCATAAAAATTCTCACATACCGTCCCGTGTTGGGCTAGAAAAATATCATTAAGGTGCGAATAAACCGGTACGGAGAAAGTATGAATAATTTGATCACGGATATAAAAAAAACAGATGGGAGTCAAGCATCCTTCTATTCAAACGTATTCTTTGTCATTTTTATCATACTCTGTTCTACGGTATAAAAAAAGAATACAACAATTTTAAGATCAACGGCGTGGCGTAAAAAACGATGAATAACCATGGATCAAGACGGGGCAGAGCCAATCGGTAAAGTAGGGCCTGTACGCATTAAATAAAAATCAGCCGACGATTACATTTTTTCCATGCGCCGACTGGTCGTCACTCGTCACAGATACCCAAAACTTGGGAATCATCCACCCGCAGTGGTCGACCTGTCTTTCGAACGATGGACAAAATCCATCCGCAGGCACGACATCGGATACCCGAGTGCGAGCATATTTCCCAATAATCCCACCAGCGAAGTACCCAGCAGCAGCGCAGGAATGTTTCGATTCGAAAAAACGCGTCGTTCGGGCCTTATCTCCGGCCGATGGGCCCGTCTCGTCTCGAGATGCACAAGATCGACGGTCAGACCGACGCGGGACGGACAGACACGAGAGACGCAGACGGCAAAGAGCGAGAGGGCGAACGAAAGCCAAGTATACATATTATAATAGGCGAAGGGAGAGAAAAGGAGGAGGAGGAGGAGGAGGAGGAGGAGGAGGAGGAGGAGGAGGAGGAGGAGGAGGAGGAGGAAATAAAGGAGCACACCGGCCGCGCGGCGGAGGGAAAGAGAATAGAAGGCGGGGTGGCGGGGAAAAAAAAGAGGGACAACCTCGAGGAGGCGAGCCTCCGCGCTCGGGCCGAGGACGGCCAAACGGGCCTCTCTCGCGTCTATTTTATGTGTAGTGTAGTACGTATGTTTGCGCGCGTGTGGCAGATATACAGGACTCCTACGCACGGATATATAATACGTACACCTCGCCTCTATCGGCGCGCGAAAATACCGGGGCAACACATGCACTCTCGAGCCGGCGAAATTCGGGACCAGTTGGCGCACGTTGCGAATTTACGTTCCTCGAATCGTTTCAACGAGCCTTTTTTTT
>JAPYYV010018957.1:0-12777 GCA_030522625.1 Copidosoma aretas | reverse complement strand
AGATCTCAAAAAAGGCCACAAAGCATCTGAAAGTTAAAGTCTTTAGCTACATTTTCCATTTTGTTTCAAGTCTTTAAGTCAATTTTTGAGATGGACAGATGGGGGGGGTCCGCTTGACAGAGAATGCCCCATATATACCCTGCGCTCTCTGCGCGCCAACCCCCCATGCCAAATTATACCTTTGAAAAATGCGCTTTAGAAAATTTATATTTCAATTATCTAGAAAATTTAAATCACGCTTTTCTCGGTTGACTTTAGCCATCCTTAGAAGAAAACGTTTGTTTGTAGTAGTGTAGGATGTCGTATAAATTATTTTTTTATTATTCCACAAACTCGGATGAATTAAACCAACTTCACCTCAATTCAAGGAAAGATAAGGGGGGTCCAATAACCTCAACCACCCCAACTTTAACCTGAAATCCCAGATTAGAGGGGGGAGGGGGGGGGGGTAGAAGGAAAGAGGTGTGGACAGCCCCTCAAAAATCACTATATGATGTGGAAAAATAATAATACACTGATCAATTTTTGGTATACACACCGTATGACCCTTGCGTTCGCATAATATAAGAGCAGTTGACCAAAACAGATTTTCTTTATTCAAACAATATTCTACTTTTTAATTCTGTAATTCAATAAATAAAAATCACTGTAATGAAAGTATGACTTAATAAAAAAAATTTTATATTCAATTAGTCATTTCTCAATGTTTGTTGCAGATTTGCATAAATAAATGAGCTGTTGATATCATTTAAATCCTGCCATGAATCAATAGTTCTATAAATGTTCATTTTACTTAAAAGTAGTATTAATGCTATACTAGTTAATACCATCGACAAAATTCTTCTATATTTCGTATTTATTTATTCCATGTATAGAGATTAAAAATTCTTTTTATGTTATGGTTCCTTGCACGACAATCCCGTGCGTTTACAGTTCCAAAAAAAACCCTAACGCTTACAGATCATATACTATACTCTCACCAGTTCTTTATTCGCAGTTATTCTTTTAATTTACTTCTCTATTCTCCCCTATCATTCAATCTTGAGTCACTTGGACTTTTATAGCATCTACGTATACATACTTTTTCCGTACATTCAAATTCTGCATATTTGTGAAATTTCAGCCTCGCTTACATCAACGAACGCTTGCTTGGTATGTTTTAGTTAACAATATATATTTTTACTTCCATTAATATGTGGAGAGCCGAACCTGTCTTCCATTCCCGGGTTTCGTTCCCTCCGTCAGCTCAATTCTCAATCTGCTCAATTTTTCCAAACTCATTGCTAAATTTACAGAAGCCAGTGATCGGATCTCGTTCCAGTAGCTCTAGTAACGTATCTTGAACTTTTTTGTTTGTTCCCAGTATCCCCAGTCTTTCTACTTCTTTAACCCGTACCTCGCTGATTTTTTTCTTTATTTCCCCACATGTTAATATATGATCTAATTTCTCCGGTTCTTTTTTCATGCCCTACACCTTTCGTCTTTGTATCCCTTGTTGCCTGCCCTATCTACATTACCGCACCTTAAACTTGCCCATTGCTCTTTTATTTCTCTTTTACCTCGCTTGTCCTCCCAGTATCCCTCGACTTCTGGTACGTTTTTTATTTTTTTGTATATGTCGCAACACCATGAGTATTCAATTTTGGCCCGATTTGTTTGTATTCCTTTGGTCTTTTTTCATTTTTACCCCTCTTTCCAGTCTCTCTTCTAGCTTGTTTATTCCCTCATTATCGAATACACGCGTAATTCCTATCCCATCTCTCATTCTTCCAAAAAGTTGCTGCCAATGATTTATACGACTCATTTGAATTTCTATTTTCCGCGCATCTAAGTTCCTCCTTTAAACAGATCCTAAGCCATCTGTCCTCTTTCATCTTTGCTATATGACTTATGTATTTTTAATTTACTGGATCTCCTTGTTACTATTATAATCATGTATTTTCCTCCTCTTCTCATGGTTTTTGTCTCTAAGCTTTTTGTGTTAGCCTTTATCCTCCATATGTATACCGGTGTACTTCTGCTAATACCCAGAGCCATCTTATCAAACATTCCGTGTACTTTTTCTATTTTTTACCTCTTTTTCCATCCTTATATTTCCACCTTATAAAGGACCCCGGCTTTAAGTATGGCATCTAATAAGTATAATATTCTGCGCAGGCTCCCTGCGCTAGCTGTCTTCCAAATTCCTTATGCCATGTTCACTGTTTCCTTAACTTTGTTTGACGTTTTCGTTATTTGACGACTAAGCGTGTCCTTTGTCATGAACCAGAAACCTACGTATTTGTATTTCTCAACTACTCTAAGTGTTTTATTTTTGAAGTACCATTTTTATCCTTTTTCAAGCCTACCTCCCTTGCTAAAGACCATAATTTACATTTTTTGTGTTGACCTCTAGTTTATTCTTGTTGCAGTATCCATCTAGGTTGTAAAGCATACTTTGTTAAGTTTTTTTTGTGTCCGACACTGCTGGTACAATATCTACCAACTTTGAGTTAAAAATCTTTTCCCCTCCTATAACTGTACCCCCTTTGTATCTTTCTCCCCCATTTTTTTTTAATATCTAGAAAAATGATCAATAAGCTGGGGCTTCGAGGGCCTGCTTGACTCCACAACTTGTTTTCTGTGATTCCCTCTTCTGTTATTATTTCATTTTCTGTGTTTCTGCATATTTCTTCTACCATTCCCAAAAACTTTCCCTTAATGCCTACACGGAGAGAACTCTGAAACTACGGTGTCCGTGTACTGTATTGGTATACACTAGCGCATACTACGTTTGCTCAGAAGCCATACCAAATTAGTATGGTCCCACACATACGTAGTACAGTACGAGCCTACCATAGAGTCTATGGAGTCTACTGTTGTATGCGCTAGTGTACACCAACATAGTACACAGAGGCTTATACTACTGTAGTACCAGAGTTCTCTCCGTATATATCTTTCATTTTTTTATTAAGATTATTCTATTAATGAGGCTTACACTTAATATATAGCTCATATTGTGAATACGTTATTATAAATATTTATTAGAAATTATAAGAAGTTTCACTTAAACTAACAGTAATATAGCTAATGTTAAAAATCGTGCGATTTTCATCATAAAATTTTGTTGTCAAATTTTTCAGATACCGAGGATTGAAAAAAATTCAACAAATGAACTTAATCTCTTCCATTTTACATGTTATTTTTAGATTTGTAGGCTTATACTCTTCTTTAAACAAATTCTTTAGGAGTCACCGACATAAAGTTTGCAAATACTTCAATAGGTTTTCCAGAAAATTCAATTGTTTATATAGAAATACGAATAATACGTGAAAAATTGAATTTTTGCAAAACCTATTAAAGTTTTTGTAAATTTTATGACGGTGACTCCCAATGAATTTGTTCAAAGAAGAGAATAAGACCAAAAATCTAAAAATAACATGTTAAATGGAAGAGTTAAAGTTAATTTGATAAATTTTTTTTTAATCCTCGGTATCTAAAAAATTTGACAACAAAATTTTATGATGAAAATCGCACGATTTTTAACATTAGCTATATTATTGTCAGTTTAAGTAAAACTTGTTGTAACCTCTAATAAACATTTATAATAACGTATTTAAAATATGAGCTATATATAAGGTGTGAGCCTTCTTAACCCTATCAGAAGCTGTTTTAGGATCTATGAAACATATACATATATATACTATTCGGACTTCGCCCCCTGCGGGCTCCGCGTGCCAGCTCCCAGATTTTTCCTGATGACTCTGGGATTAAATAAGATAACCATTAATAGCATCCTTCCATGTATAAAATAATTTAATTGAAGTTATACTTCTATATGACCCTTAAGCAGCGAAGTAAATCAATAATTTCCTATTTTTCCCCCTTTAAAATTATGTAAAGTAAGTGAATTTTCAATCTCTAAAAAAAAAACTTTTTCCACCGGATTTAAATTTGCGATCTCGTGCATACGAAACGTGTACCGTGTCGACTTATCTACGAGCTACCTCTATTAGTGAGCTATACATCACTACCTTCTGTATTTCAGTTTGTAACTTACATTTAATTTAATGATTAATTACTGTTCATTCATTAATTTTTTTTAAATATTCGTTGATTTACATTAATATACTATGAAACAATTAATTTAATAAGTTTTTCAAAACCTTATAAATAGATTTTAGTTTTAGCTTTTCTATATATCAATTATTATTTCTTTTATTTTATTAATTTGTTAGTTTTTCAATAAATAAATAATTATTTTCTGAATTTTTACACTTTTTTAGAACTTTTTTTTCAAAAAGTTTTACACATATAATATTTTCTATCATTGGATTATAAATATGAGGTTTTACGGGTGTATTATTTGATTTTTATTGCGTCTTGTTATTTCAAAATTCAAGCTGGGATCATGACCAAACAAATTTCGGCGTAATCAGCCACATCTACATATATTGTTTTCCGGAAAAGTGTAACTTGATTCATGGGCGCCCAAGTATTTTTCAAAAATTTTTCCTACCTTAATGCCACATTCTTCTCGACTGATTGAAAATACACAATTATATAATTACTTCTGAAATAATTTTAATATCCCCACTCTTCCAATAACACAATTATTAAAAACAAATAGTTTTGACTTTAATTATTTGGTTCCCCTTTGGATATTAGGTTGAAGTATATTGGGTTATTCGGTTAAAGGAGCTAGATATTTATATTCATGCTTTTCTTTGAAAGTATTTGGAATTTGTGGATTAATTATTTATTAATGAACATTGTGATCGGGAGAGTTACTTTGGTGATTTGGTTCAAGGTGCGTGGGTTTTGATTTATTTGAATTAAGCATTGAGCTTAAGTGTACGTATCTTCTATCCAATATCTGTTTTATCTTCGGTGTTACTGTTCGTCACGTTTTTTGTTTTCTGCCGTAGTAACACACAGTTAATTATTTTTAAACGTAGTAGTAGAGCATTGTATTAAAACACATATTTTCTGTTAGACAAATATGGAGCTTACTTGCCCTAAAGTCTAATTGGTTGTCTTCGTTGTCAAAAGCATGTGATATCCAGCAAACGTTGTCTATTGACATCATGATCGAAATTATAAAACACCTATGTAGTAAGTATAATACACGGAAGAATTGTGCTTATCAAATTTTGTATGAAAATAACATTGTTCCCGATCGGGAATCTTTAGCCAATTACGTTTTAGTTATAGTTTGCTCGACTACAATGTAATCATGGTCTGCACATGCCTGGTTTTATTTTATATATTAACAAACAGTGTTAGCGAGAGAGTCTATTTTATTTGTTTATATGTGCTTTGATTCCATTTTATTTGGATAACGTATTGAGCTACAGTGTACAGATTTTGAGTTTGTATTTATTTCAACAGTTGTATCACTGACAGTCAGGTGTTTTAATTCCTTCCTCAGTACAGCTATGCTAGTTATTTTTGACGCAGTAAAATATTGTATCAAAACGAGTGTCTTGTTATTGACAAATTTGGAGCTTGATTGCCCTAAAATCTAATTGGTTTTCACTCTTGGAAAAAAATGTGCTATCCATCAAAGCTTGTCTATTTACATCATGATCAAAAGTATAATCCACCTATATAGTCAGTATAATTTACGAAAATATATTGCTAATCATATTTTGTATGAAAAAAACATGGTTTTCGATCGGGAGATCTTAGCCTATCACTGCTCAGATATAGTTTGCTGGACTGCACCGAAATTATGGTTTGCACGCACCTATTTTTTTTTGCATCATGTGCATTAATCGGTTGCTCTGCCCGATTCCTGCAATAGGATGTTATTAGGCTACAATATGGGGTATTATTCTATGTACTTTATTCCGAAACCCAATATACTTTTCTGCTTACACTCTTAGTGAATTATTTATTGATCTGTTAATAGACAGTGTAAGCGGGCTAGTCTATTTGGTTGTAGGTGTTTCAATTATATTTTATTTTTGTTTCGTAACGCTCGGGCGTACGGGTGTTCCGTTATCTGTTTCATCAGTTGCATTACTCATGGTCACATTTTATTATTGTGCCTCTGTCGATTAGCCAACTAATACGTGCGGGCAAAACATAAAATCCCGAGAGGCTGTGAAAAAACGGCTTCAGCTGCAATCGGTTGTTTTTGGCAGTGTTTGACGATCTTGGGGGGTCGGGTGAAAGGATTTGTCCATAGTGTTACTAATGGTCATGTTTTATTGATGTGCCTTCGTCTATTAGCCCAATAAGACGTGTGTGCAAACCATGATTGCGCTGTAGTCTAGCAACCTTTATCTGAGCAGTGACACACACCTTGTTTTTTTTTGCATCATGTGCATGAATCGGTTGCTCTGCCCGATTCCTGCAATAGGCTTACTGTAAATAAATGATCTGTGTATAAACAGTGTAAGCAGGAGAGTCTATTCGGTTGTAGGTGTTTAAGTTATATTGTATTTTTATTTCGTAACGCTCGGGCGTACGGGTGTTCTATTATCTGTTTCATCAGTTGCATTACTAATGGTCACGTTTTGTTATTGTGCCTCTGTCTATTAGCCAAACAAGACGTGCGGGAAAAACAGAAAATCCCGAGGGGCTGTGAAGGAGCGGCTTCAGCTGCAATTGGTTGTTTTCGGCAGTGTTCGACGATATTGGGGGGTTGGGTGAAAGGATTCGTCTGTAATTGGAATAATTCGTCCGTTTGCGGCAGACATCGGCGAGAATTTGTCTTTCGGGTGATGTCAGCTATCTTCGGCTGTAGTTAAAATGTGGGAGGAGGCCAGGAAGGGCTGGGCAAATATGGGCTCGTCTACCGAGATCGGACCACCTCGTGCGCGCCACGCAATTTTCTCATGAGCACGCTGCGTTCAACTCGCTCAGACGGACTGAGAAAAAGCTAAATAAATAATAGAAAAATGCAAATCGATAGATTTTGACCGGCTCTTTCCAATAGTGCTATTTGTTTTTTCATAAAATCTTTTTTTCGTGGAAAAAAATGTGTTATAAGTTTATTACGTTTCCCTGAAAATCGCCACGGTTTTGAAAAATATAATTTACACTAATCAAAAGAGCAGCACTCGGACACCTTTACAAATTTTCAGAGTGGGAGAGCAAAAAATGCGTGAATGACAAGAAAATTAAGACGTTAGCATGGGGTCAGTTGCGAGGCGCATGCAGTTACCGCTAGCGCCGCTGTGAGGCGCTTCGTAGTTATCAGTAAGTTTACCGTTTGTACTATAACTATATATTTGTCTGTCAAGCGTGGCTAACCCAATGCCAACGTCTTTATTTATTTGTCATTTACGCATTTCTTGCTCTACCACACTGAAAATTTGTGGAGATATTGTCCGAGTGCTGCTCTTTTGATTAGTGTAAATTTTATTTTTCAAAACCATGGCGATTTTCAGAGAAATGTCATGAACTTCTAAATCGTTTTTTATTATGAAATAAGGTTCTTAAGCAAAAAGTAATAGCACTATCATAAAGAGCAAGTCAAAATCTATCGATTTGCATTTTTTGACTATTTTTTTAGATTTTTCCCAGCCCGTACGAGCGAGTTGGACACATTGTGCTCGGGCAAAAATTGCTTCGTGTGCATGAGGTAGCCCGATCTCGCTGGACGTGCCCATATACAAGACTCAAATAAAGTGTAAGTCCTTGCAGATCATTAGGTAAGTAAGGGATAACCTAACGAAAATGTGGGGCGAGTAGGGGCCTGGTGGGGCCATGGGGGGGCACAAAGGGGCCCGTTAAAAATGTTCGGGCCGTGGGGAGGCTGTGGTAAGTCAAAACTGAAATTGTAGAATTAAAAAAAGAAAAAACGAGTGTGTTTTTTGTTGTTGGGGGGGGGGGGGGGGGGGGGGGGGGGGGGGGGGGGGGGGGGGGGGGGGGGGGGGCGAATTCAAAGGTGCGAGGGGGCCTGGAGGGATGTGGATGGCGATGGGAGTGGGGAGAAGAAGGGGGACGTGGTGGGTCAACACTTTATATGAAAAGGAAAAGAATTTAGCATATTTATACCCTATTTTGCATAAAATTTTTATATTAGTAAAAAGACCGTGTGTGGAGGCCAGGGAGGGCTATAACTTATGCCTTACACAAATTAACTATATAATATAGGAAGATACATATATATATATATATATATACTAGTGGGGCTTTGCCCCTTGCACGATTCGCACGCCAAGCCCCATATTTTAATGATTTTATTCTCATGTCTAAATAATAAATACAAAAGTTTATTTTTTAATACACATATATGCGTACAAGCATGGATAACTAATGCTTAAAATTCGCTGATAATTTAATCGAACGTAGTTAAAATATAAATTTAATCGTATATTTCTGACTGATATAATTATTTCATTAGTTGTTTTTTTTCCTCTTTAACTAGCAATGTGTGCTTCATATATATTTTTTTTATTGCAGATCCTACAGTCTATCACTTACAAACTTCTTAACTCACCCATATATTTTTCTTTTTGCTTTATTTTTCTCTCTCTGCTTTTTTCTTTTTTTTTTTTACATCTCACGGATGATAGAGTTGTCAATTACCATATAGTTTTTTTGTATTTTCTGATTGACAAAAGTCTTTCTTTCCTTTCTAAAATTATCTTTGATTTTGTCAAGTTTATTTTCCTTCGTTCTTTTTATAAATCCTATCGTTTTCCAGCCCTCTACTTTTACATTCACAACTTTAACCTCTTTGCCTATTTTGTATTATTTTTTTCAAGTCTGTTAATTCTTCGATTAATCATAAATAAGGCCACCTGTCCTTGTCTATTTGTGTTATACCTAAATAGTAAATTCATTCTCTTTTTCTTATGCCTATTTCTAGGCAAACCCTTTCCGCCTTCATTTGTCATGTATATCATTGTATGTTTGCATTTAAACCCAACATGATATTTGTAAATCTAAATCTATTTTTTCTTCTTTTTCTTTCCTTTTTCAGTCCCAAAACCCTGCTATCTTGCCTGCCTCAAGCTTCAGTATATGGGCATGTCCAGCGAGATTGGGCTACCTAGCACGTGCGGCGCATTTATCGCTCAATCACACTGTGTTTAACTGGCTCGTACGGGCTGGGAAAAATAAAAAAAATAATCAAAAATACTAATCAATAGATTTTGACTTTCTCTTTATGATAGTGCTATTACTTTTCGCTCAAAAACCTTATTTTGTAATGAAAAACGACTTAGAAGTTTATGACGTTTCTCTGAAAATCGCCAGTTGATGGTGACGGGAAAGTAAAACTTCACTACCATGTTTATGTACAACGCTGAAAGTACTCGTGCCCCTCCCATGGTAATGTACAAATATAAAGGTGCTATTATAGATTAAGTCTTGATAAATTGTCCACGTGATTGGGGCTTGGGAATCTCTGAAAGTGGTTAGCAGACCACTGATACTTTTTATGAATACATAACAAATGTATTTTATCCTTGGGCAATTGTAAATGAGCTTGAGTTTCCCATCATGGTTTACTTGGATGGTCATTCATCCCATGCTTCTATACCACTGATAAGATTCTGTAGAGATTACAATATTGAAATTATTCAGTTGCTTCCTCGCTCAACCCACATATCTCAACAGTTAGATGTGTCTTTTTTTGCACCTTTCAAAGCAAGCTGGTAAATAACTGTCAACAAGTGAAGAATAGATAATAATATAAGTCGTCTAAGAAAAAAACATCGTCCGAATGTTATCTAAGTGACACTTAAAAATATGAGAGAAAAAGCTTTAATTGTTCGAAGTGTCTTTAAGTGCACTGGATTATGGCCTTTTAACGAAAATGCTAAAGATTATGATACATTTAGTAAAAAAAAGAAAAACAAAGCCAGAACAACACCAGAAATAGCTCTTTATCAAGTAGGTAGTGGCTTTTTGGAAGAATTTGAAAAATCTCTTGATCAACAATTACAAAATGATTTTAAAGTATCTGAGTCAAATGAAATATGGAATGGTGATATGAAATTCGAAGGTTTGCTTGAGTATTGGATAAGACTAAAAGTAAATGTAAATGTAAATTCGAAGAGCATGAAGAAAGATGATAGGGAATTAGCTTATACGCAGTCATAAATACCTCTTGGTACCTCATTTACATCATAAGATAATAGAACAACAGTAGTTACATTTATTTTGTTTTTCCGCTTTTTTTTATTTATATATTTGTTTTGGTGAAATAATGAATTGTACTTCAATCGTATTTACACTTTTGAACGAATATTCATTTATTGTTTATTATTTTTTTTTTTATAAATTTGATTAGAACAGTTTGATTTTTATCATACACTTTGATGAACTTTTTATGTGACAAAATTTTTAGCTAAAATTTGATTTTTTTGACTTACCTTATTTTGAAAATCTTAAAAAATTTGTAATATATAATTATATTTAATATTTTCGCAAGAATAAGAGTTTGAGATGTTTTTTTGTCAATTTTTTTACTAATGAATCTTTGAGCATGGATGTAGTTCTTATCAACCAAGAAATTTCACTTACAGGTGACAGAAAGATCACAAAACGTTTGTTCTATAATAAGTTATAGTAAGTCAATACGGGATAAGAATAAAGATTCACAAATGGCACAAATACCTGTGATTGATGATGATACAGTAAATAATTTGGAGTCTAGTGGCGTTTTACCTTATCAAATGATGTTGAAATAGAGAAAGTTGATTCTTTTGAGAACAAAATATCAATGTGTATCAATTGTGGTGTGGGGAAAAGTCGACAAATCCTGAAAATTTTTAAGTTTTTGAAGGGAGTTTGACAAATCCTGAAAAATTTTTAAGTTCTTGATGAGGGGGCTGAGGGGGAGCCAACGAAAAATTGGAAAAATGCTTTTTACGTAAAATTACTGAGGAAACGATCAATTTTTCGTGGGGTGGCTGCAGGGGGTGGTTGGGAGGGGGCACAAACAAATGACGATCACTTAAAACACGTAAAAATATAACGAATTCACCCGTGATTTGAAGGTGGGCTGAGGGGAAACGAGGGAGGGGGACATTTTTAGTCCTTATTACTATATATATATATATATATTTATATAGTAAGATATAATATTTTTCCTTCGTTTTTAGCTTATTATATATGATGCTGTTTAGAGAAAATATGTGGTTTCTTGTACTTCTATTTTCTTGAAAACCTGCTTGACCTTCTTTTAACTTTTCCTTCAATTCTTGCCTTTTTTTGAGCCTGTTTGTTATTATATTTGTAAGCAGTTTGTAACCTTTGTAATTTATAACGTCATTTTTGTCTCCTCTTTTATGTATTGGATATATTCGTGCCATTTTCCATCCTTTTACTAGCTCTGCCTTACTGTATACTTCGTACAAAATTATTGCTAGCATGTTTATCCAGGACGCTGTAAGTCCTTTATAAAATTCTGCGGATACGGCGTCTTCCCCTGCTGCTTTATTGCTCTTCACTTTCTCAAGCATCCACAGGACTCCGTCTTCTGTAATGCTTGTATTTAGGCTTACATCAAATCCCTTACTCTCTTCTAGTGTCTCCCTAGCCTCTAACATACTTTTTATTCCCATACTTTCGTCTCCTAGTGGTTTAGTATCCTGTTTCCCTAAAAGATTATTGAAATAACCTTGTCAGTTCTTACTACTATTATTTCCCCCTTCTTTTTTTTCTTTGGTCTAAATTGTCTGACTGTTTTTCAAAACTTCGTCATTCCATTACTGTCTTCTATTCTTTTTTACTTTTTATCCCTGTTCCCCTCGTAGCATCTTTTTCTGGTTTCCCTTAATTTTTCCCTCTCTTCTTTTAAAACTTCTTTGTCCTCCTCCTGCTTTGAACTTGCCCATTTTTTATGTGCTTTCCATACTTGTTTCTTTTGTGTTTTAATATCTTAGTCACAATCAATTGTCTATTCTCTGCCTGCTTTTTTAAGTATCTTGAGTTCTTCGCCACCTATAAAATATGCTTTGTAAGTACATTCGATCTTTCTTGCACATCCATACCTATTATATTTCAATTCTTTTCCCTTTTTCCCAGTTCATTGCTGTACTAGATACGTATACTCTCTACCCACCTTAATGAAAATCAATTATTAATATGTTTCTAGTTTCTACCTCTTTCTCCCCCTTTTTATTTTCTGGCTCTATGCTTAATTCTACTGGGAGGTGATCTGATTCCGTCCTTAAAATAATTTTTAACTTATTAATGACACTACCATGTTTGTTTTTCAAGTCGAGTACGAGATCGAGAACTGAGTTGCCATTATCGCATATGAAACTGTACATCTCGTCCTAATTCCCTTCAGTTGCTCCGTTTTTTATACTCGAACCCAATTCTTCGCAACAATTAAGCAATCACTTACCCCCTGTATTTACGGTTTTATCTGAGGATTTTCTGCTTAATTCTTTGTCGCCATTAACACAGGCGCGGATCCAGGAAACATATTAGGAGGGGGGGGGGGGCGGTCTGGGGCACGTGCTATCGAAAAAGAAAAAAAAAGCTTATCTATTCAAGTTGATATGAAACAGATAGGTAATAAAAATCACTTTTATGTTTGTCAGTACTTTATTTGGTATGTACTTTGTTTGGACTAGTTTGGAAAAATTATAGTGTGACATTAACATTTTTGATAGTTTTTGTTTTTTTTTAAATTAATTTTAAATTAAATAATGTATCAATAAAATTTTGATAAAAAAATACTTAAAGTACAAACTAATGTCGATGTTTTCTTTTCTTAGAATGAATATCTATAATTTGATCTGCAGTTATTTCAATGTTGCGATGAGCATGTAATAATGCTAGACCAGTCAATCTATCCTGTGCCATCGTAGATCTTAACCA
>JAPYYV010018956.1:0-10694 GCA_030522625.1 Copidosoma aretas | reverse complement strand
AATTTTTAATAGTTATAAAACAAGAAAAGGATATGTAGAAGTATATAAAAATCGGTACAAGAAATGGAAAAATATTTGAATACAAAATTTACATTTACACATATTAAGTAAGAAATTTAAAATGATAACTTACTATTAACTTACATCAATAATTGATTATAAAATGATAAAAAATAACTAAAGGAAGATTTATAATAGTTTCTCAAATAATAATGATTGCGTAAAAACTATATACATATACATATGTATCAATATTAACCTTAAATTACAAAAAGATTCCTTATCTGATTTCAATTAGTAACAATTATTTGATAGATCAGTAAAATCATTTAATTTATTGACTATCTTTGTTCGAAATTTTAGCGAATTTTTAAGAGATCGCTTTGGTTGTCTATAATTGCACACAAATATATGTGTATAAAAAAATAATCTTTTGTATTTATTATTCAGTTATGAGAATAAAAATATTGAAATAAGGGGGTTAGCGCGCGGAGCGCGCAGGGGGCGAAGCCGCACTAGTATATATATATACATACATACATACTAGTGTAGCTTCTTTCCCTTGCATGCTTCGCGCGTGGAACCCCCAGAATCGAGATTTTCTTAACTGATCATTTTTATTTTTACAATGAAATAGTATATTATGACCCAAGGCCAGCGTCTTAAACGCACGTTAGTGTCCAACTTGCTAGCCGTGGGTCGGATACCATTTTTCTTCCTCTGCGGTCAAAAGTACGTTTGATAATTATTAATTATTGAAAAAATAGCATTGCCGGCTGCTAGTTCACTCTTAGCCATACATATACCTGCGACTTTTTTTCTGGTCTGAGTTGGTAGCGCACTCTTACAGACGCGTTAAGTAGTGCGGCGCACAAGACTCGACTTTTGTCTTCTGCTACTATGGCTGTGACAAGAAGGCTGTGTGCTGCATAACCTCGGCTTTGCCTTGGTCTTGCAAATGTCGGTGGTCATTAACCACGCACATAAAAAGTTATGTTCCTTAAGTTGTACGTATACTTATCAAGCGTGCGTTGTACAGCCATGCACACTTAATCTCTGATGCATACATACACATGCGTTCGCTTACAGCATACGTGATAGCACGAATCTCGGAGATAGTTTCTGATCATTCCTTCCACCGGTTCCACGAAATATACACGCATGTAAGTAGTGTAAAAATCTACATATACAAAAAATGCATTGACAGAGTCCGATGGTTCTGATATACGGACACTTACAGACTCTGACAGCTCCCGTGAACGACGCCAACAAACTATGTTAAGACTCTTCAATGGGTAAACGGTGCGAAGTTTTGTTTACGTATACTTACGCTAGTAAAGTACTAGGTAAAGCTACGTAAAGTTTAATGCCATTCTTTTACACTAAGAGACCCTAATCCACGCACACTAATTTCGGTTACAAACGTCAATGTTTTGTTTCAACGGGCTCGACAGTTACAACTTACAAATAATAGTCGATTTTAAGGTTAACTATAGTTTGAAGTACGAGATATCAGGCTGATCAGATGAGTGCTTGTGTTGTTACGACCGCGACGGCTCAGTGGCGGGCCCCAAAAATTTCCGTGCGAATCAGAGCTCGCCTCAGTCATGGCAGGCCACAAAAGTCGTACCTCTCAGACTGATATTGGGCTGGTAACTATGTACTTTCGACTGAGGGATGGAGAAAAATAATTTTTTTTCTTGATAGTTCCTACTACATCCCGATGTTAAAGTTAAAAATATCTAATAAAACATTGTTGATTCAAACAAACATTTATACCAAAAAATGTAACTATGATATTGCCCGTTTATCTTGAAAATAGACAAAAAATAGTATTTGAAGAAATAGTATATTTTGTATCTAGGGAGCAAAGTGCGGAGAAGGGAGAAAATGCACGCTCCCGTGATACAAATCCTATTTTTCTCATCAAGGGAGCATAATTAGTCAACTAACGCTGAAAAAAAAACAATTTTAATTTTCATACAAATGTATGTATTTTATTTTGATTCCATTCCAAAACTAATAGTTTTATAATACACCAAAATTTGAAATACGATTATTTCTCACATTTATGTATAAAAAGAGATAGATGTACGTATGTCCACATATATAGACTAGGCATGTATATATAGGTGGCGTAAACGTGCAGACTTTATACGCTCCGCGCGAAATTTTAAACTACATAAATAAAATTTTTTTACAATAATTAAAAAAAAAAAAAAACCAAGACAAATAATTAACTAAAAATAAAAAAAAAATAATATTAGTCTTCAATTTAGAGTATTCCGGGATGTAGGATATTTTGCATGCTTTCAGTAGAAACAAGTCTATTAAACGGTGTGTGGGGTCCAGGGGGCGAAGCCCCTAGTGGGGGTCCGGGGGGCGAAGCCACCAGTGGGGGTCTGCGGGTCAAAGCCCCCGGTGGGGGGTAGGGAGGGCGAAGCCCCCCCAATAGACCAATAACCATTTTCTGAGATCGTTCAAAAAAAAAATAAAAAAACATCAATTTGATCGGTTTGACTTATTTCTGTGCGTGTACAGATAGATATTTGCTAATACCTTATAAAAATAATAATAATAATTAAAAAAAAATATGTTTTGCTTTCAAGCCGTCTGATAACCCAAAATCAAGCGGTGAAAGTGCTATTTTGAGGTTAGAAGACGGAAATAGTGTATTTCGTACGAGTTCGGAAAGGCTTATATTTACGAACCGAGAAGTTTACAGCACGAGCCGAAGGCGAGGGCCGTAACGAGGTTCGTAAATAAGCCTTAAGCCTTTACGCACGAGTTTCGAATACTATTTTTCCGTCTGATAACCCAAAATCAAGCGGTGAAAGTGCTATTTTGAGGTTAGAAGACGGAAAAAAAATTTTTTAATCTGTAGGTAATTATAGAACATAACTAACAGAATAGTAGGAATTAAATAAAATAGATGATTTTGCTAAACATTGGAACTACGTAAGCATTCCTAAACATTGTAAATTAAATAAACAAAGAAGGAAATAGAAAAACGACAACGTTGTAGGAAACATAATGCGGTAGGAAGATTGAAAGTTATTTCTCCAAAAGACCAAGAATGATTTTTTCTAAAGTCAATAATAAACGAAAAAAAATCGTACATTATTTTAAGATTAAAAAACATACAAAGGAAATTTATACGACACTTTCAAAGAAACATCAATAAGTATGGGTCTTATTGGACATTATTTACAAATTTTAAATATTTTTGAAGAAGCAAGGGTTATCATGGTATCGTATTAATAAAGAAAATTTATTGCATGGTTATTATTTGCCAAAAATATTCAAGGTAATGAGATACGGAGAAATTATGAAGACAAAATTTACTGAAGATTTCGTAGAAAATAAAAAAGGTCAAGTTTTTTTACATTTAAAAAGTATTTTTGAATCAGAAAGTAAGTCTTGTAAAAACTTTAATCTACCTATTTCAAAAACTGTTTAACGATTTGCGTTTAATATGAAAAGAACAAAACTATGTTTTTAAATGTGTAGGTAATGAAAACAAGATTTTTTTTATACATGGTCCGGAAGGATCTGAAGAAAAATTTTCATACCAAACCGTAATTTATTATTTCATTTCTACAAAAAAAAAATTATATTGATGGCGTCGTCAGGTATTACGTCAATTTTGATGACAAAAGGTATCACAAGTCATAGATCTTTTAAATTACCGTTAGATTTAAATAGTATTGAAAGCACATTTCTAGACTTTGAATTAGATGGAAAAAAATTAAGGGAATTTCACCTTATTATGTGGCACGAAGCGTCCATAATACCGAAGAAGGCATTAGAAATTGTTGACAAAATTTTGAGAGATTTATGTAACGATGAAAAACTTTTTGGAGGCCAAATAGTCGTTTTTGGTGGAGATTTCTATACAATTTTACCAGGTATCAAAAGTAGTAAGAGAAGTATAATAGTCAACGAAACGATAAAATCATCATATTAATGAAGCTTATTGAACAATTTTAAAATTAACCACAAATATTCGATCAATTGATGAAAATTTTTTGAACACCTAGTTAAATATTGGAAACGGAATATTCAAAAAATTTAATATTCTCTAAAATTAAGTAACAACAGACGTTTGCTCGAAAATAGTTAAAAAAAATTTGAATTTAAATGAAGATAGGGCAAAATCAACTACTTACAATGAATACACTTTTTTTTTATTTATAAAATTTTAAGTAATATGTAAGGAAACATAGTTACGTTTTACAGTATAGACAAAGCAACATACAAGAGAGTTGATAAATCTAATGTTATTACTTATCATAATATTCCCGTAGAAGTGTTAAATCACATTTGGGGAGGTCTTCCCCCACATGAACTAAATTTAAAAATAGAAGAAATCGTTATAAAAATAAGAAATTTAAATATTATTTGTGAACTTTGTGATAGTACGCGATTAAAAATGACCAAATTATTTAAATTTATCATTGAAGTTGAAATTAATACAGGTGAAAAAATTGGGAGTAAAGTTCTTATACCTCGAATAACTTTATCTTCTGGAAACAACACGTCTTTACCTTTTAACTTATACGGTAATTAATTTCCAATAGTATTAGCACTTACAATGACTATAAATAAATCTCAAGATCACAGTTTTGAATAAATAGGTATTTACTTCAGTAAGCCGTTTTTTCTCATGGACAGTTATATGAAGGATTGTCCAGGTGCAAAAGTCCAAATAATATATTTATACGATTACAGTCAAATGATTACAATAGTATTGAAAATATTGTTTAGGAAGAAATTTTTATTCGTGATGAATAAATGTTCAATCTATTGTTAAATAGTATTTTTAAATAAATTATTCAAAAAACTTTTTCATTGCCAATCAGAATTACATATTAGAGTGTGCCTGTTCATCTTAGTATCATGAAAATGTTATAAAAAAGCCTATAAACTAACATTTGTTATACAATTTCTTAGGTTACTTTACACGGTGTTCTGGAAAGCAAATATTTTGAAGCCAAAATGTAGAGAAAATTCGTTCACGTAAGTTTGTAATACGCATTAAAACACCGTCAAATCAACTTTATTTGGGTTCCAGCTAGTTATCTGAGTTTTAAGAGCCATTAAAACAATTTTTATTTTAGATATATTTTTTTTCATTCTCTTTTTATCATAATTCTGTTGTAAAATGCCGTACGAAGTCGCTCTTAACAATCACCTGCCTGAAATAAGCTTAATTTCCTCTATTTAAACTTTAAAAATGATCGTCAGTGTCAAAAGTTATGAGTAACTAAAGATTATTTGGAAAACTTTTTCCAAATATCATTTTTATAAATTCTTTGTATTATAACTTTGCCTCAAAGCAAGATTTAGGATTGACTAACAAAAGGAATAGAACTTTTGAAAGAAGCCTAAATGTCGCTTTTAAGTATCAAAAAAGTTGCTCACCGTCGAAGTTATGAATTTTTTTTTTCAATGAATACGATACAAACGCTTGTAAGATAAAATAATTTTATACCGCCATAGCGATCAATAAAAATCAAACAATTTTTAACACTTTATTCAGCAAATTAATAGCATCATAGGTGTATATCAATCTACATCATCGCACATCTATACCCTCACACACACACGCACACACACACACACACACACACACACACACACACATATATGTATATATATACAATGATGTTAATAAAAAATCAAATAAAAATGTAGAGAGAAAAATGATACTACTGCTTTTTTCAATTTTGAGGCATAGGACGGATGGCTTATCATGTTACTTTTGTATTTATTCCATGGAATCAAACATTTTCGGTACATAGATTCACGTGCCTGTTCTGACCATATGCTAAGTCCATCACCATCAAGAAAACGGAGGCAATCCCTTATATGTTGACATATAACATGTATTTTTAAAGTTGTTCAATTTTCGGTCCCTCTACAAATCTTTTCTAATTCTCGTATACATTCCTGTCTAAGTCCTGTGTGTTTATTTTAGTAGAAAAACAAGCTTTAGCAACTTTGTTCATAGCCGTAAGAGCGTTTGTATATGGAAGATGACGAAGGCAACCTACATTTGTACAGATCATCGAATCATCTCAGTAATCTGCAGAACGAAGAAGCTTACGGCAAGCATTTCCTTCGAAAATTGTCCCATGATAATGGGTGTAATTTTCGTCGCCACAAAAATGCCACGTCAGCAGTAAGAAGGGGAACTAATCCTTTAAAAAAAAGATAATGATCGAATCCTTAAAATAAGTATAATTCAGGAATCATACATTTTTCGATAACGTATGTGCTGTCGTCTTCTTCGAACAATGGTAAGTTTACTGTACTATGCACTTTGTTAGCTTGTTTTTTATCCTTTTTTAGAGTCTCGAAAATTAATAAGTCCTTTCTTAAATTCCCGTACATTTTAAGTCTCAAAGGATTTTCGTCTTCGCTGCGATTAAATTTTTCCTCATTCCAGAGTATGTCAACTGTTTTAAGCACACAAGACAAAAAGGGCATGGATAAGTAGCAATTACTGTTTGCTGCCATTAATTATAAGAATTAATTTAAAAACTGCTACAAATCTGAATGGTATTTTGTTAGTTTTGGTTAATTTAAATAAAATTGTAATATTTTCATAAGATTCTTTTATGTCCGGGACAATGCCAAGCATAATAAGTTTTTGACACCGGATAACTAATCATTACATGTTATGCCTATATTATCTTTATAATTAGTTTTTAATGTACACTTTTTCCAATTAATTTAATTTACTGGATACATGCGAAGTACGTATAGTTAGGAGGTCTAGATTTTCTTCCACTTTGGGCTCGAACGAAAGTGGTAAGATTCTTTATTTGTCGCGCTGAGATATTTATATCTACGAGAAAACTATCTAAGTGATTATCAGGAGATAATGCCTGCTTTTCAAGCTTTTTATCAGGATTTAACAAAACTTTCGTGTAACGTCCTCTACGATTTTTTCATTCGAATCGGACGTTGTTGCTCGCTTTGAGCACCAATGCTTCTTCACCGGCCTTGTCGCAGAAAATATCCGATAAAAGTTGCTCTTGGTGGCAGTTGGGCAATCTCTTTATCACTTCATCATTTTATACCTAGTGGATATCGCTCATCCTGTATGGAGTACCTTCTATTTATACATTTCTTTACACAAACACATAGTTTTGAAGTTATTTGAATCTTTTCCGGCTTTCCTGTACCAACAATTTTTTTTCCGCATGAAGTGCATACCATATGTCTATTTTGTTCGTGATTGTTGACAATTTTTAAACTAATCAATTTATTATCAAAGAACAAATCACTTTACAAATTAGGAAATAAACTTGTAAGACTATGTACTTTACGATCCGTGTATTACTTTGTGTCGAACTATACTGACGAGAATAGTTCATGTGTCTAAGGCTTTTCACTCGTACAGTACTCGTGCAGGTATCAACGTGAATATTTATTTTAAACATACAGTACACAAATTTCTAAGTAACCGTAAGAATGCAAACAAACATGATGAACCCATTTTGAACGTTAAAAAGTTACCAGAATTCAAAAAGCTTTGTATACAATCTTTGATTGCTTATAAATTTTGACTCCAACCATCGTTTTTGAAGTTTAAATAGAGGAAATGAAGCTTATTTTAAGCAGGTGATTATTGAGAGCGACTTCTTTTAGCACTTTACAACAGTATTATAATTAAAAGAGCATAAAAATAAAATTTCAATTAAAAGAAATACAAATTATTTAAATAGCTCTTAAAACTACAGATGAGCGAGCAGAAACCCAAACAAAGTTTATTGGACTTTGTTTTTATGTGTATTACAAACTTTCGTAAACAAATTTTCTCTACATATTTACTCCAAAATATTAGCACCCCAGGACATCGTGTATAAGCTACAATAATGTGTATGCTACCAAGATAAATGGGAAGAGCACTGTGTAACAAGTGCTCCTGAATAATTACTGCAGGGTGGAGTAGAAAAATCATCAAAACAATAATTCTTTGAATTTTAACACATTTATCGGTTTAAATTGATTAGTACAAAATATATAACAAGTGTTTGAAAATGGTTCAGAGAAAATTCTCTAAATGCTCAAAGAAATAAGTAGAAATTATATATTTATAACTTTTTAAGGCAGTGTCTAATAAAAATTAAAAATTTCTAAGTTTTGGCGGATGTTGTGAGCGGGCTGAGGGGGGGGGGGGGGCTATAAAAAATTTAAAACATGATTTTTACATCAAATCACGGAGAAAACGATCAAATTTTTGAGGGGGGTGAGGGGTGACAATAACAAATGCTGAGCATACAAAATACGTAAAAGTATAACGAATTCACCCGTGATTAAAGAGAAGGGGGGTGAGATAGGCGGAAACTATTTCAATTTTATCCCTATACACACATAGACTTGTATAGCTTCGCTCCCCTGCAGGTCCCTGGGCGCCGCACACGCTAACATCCGGATTTTCATAATAACTTTAGGATTATACAAGATAACCATTGACAGCATCCTTCTATTTATGAAAAATTTCAATCCAAGTTATAAATGACGAGAGATACATTTTTTTTCATAAGTGTAGCTTTGTTTATCAAAATTAGGACCTGAAATTAAAGAATATTATGGTTAAAGCGCTATATTTTGCGAGGAGTGATTTTGAAACTGCTTATGGCTTTTCGTATTGTTTCTAGGACGAGTTATAACACAATTTGTTTCCATACCGTGTCAAAAGTTAATTAGTAAGTGGGACTTTCCCTGCGAAATATTAAAAATCAAAATAATAACGATGACGTGATGCCCTTTTGCTTCCAAGGTCAAAAGAATTTTTTTTGCCCACTACAGCGTTTTCTCATTCAATTTTTGGTTACATTATTAGAAAAATTGAAACAAACAAGTAAACGAGTACATAGTTTATTTATTTCTTGCCTTTTTTTTACAGATAGACATAATTTTTTATTTTATACCAAGAAAAAATAAAATATCTAAAAAAATAAACAATTTACACTATATACAAAAAAATATAATGTATATATACATGTGACTCTCTCAGTGCCTGATTCGTTATGTCTATTATGAAAGTTAGTAAATCAATTATATAGAATTTATCCCCCTTGAAAAAGTTTTAACAAAAGTGAGTTTTTATTTCTAAAAAAAACCTTTTTCCATCGGATTTGAACTAGCAACCTCATGGAAACGAGCCGTGTATCGTATCTACTAAACTAAGAGCTACCTTTGTAAGTTAGCTACTTGTCACTTTATTCTATATTGCGGTTTGTAACCTACTTTTAGTTTAAATATTCATTTACTGTTTTTTATAAGTTGAAAAAAAAATTTTTCACTATAAATTAATCAACTCTCTAACAATTGATTTAATTAGTTTTTCAAAACTTTAAAAAAATAGATATTATTTGCAGCTTTTCTAAATAATGATTAATATTTAGATAGAAATATTTATTTTATTTTATTAATTTGTTATTTTTTAAATATATAAATAATATTTAACTTAGATTTTATACTTTTTTCAAAAAAATCTTAAACAAATTTTTACGATTATAATTTTTTTTCATAATATGTTTATACATACGATTATTTATTGATGAATTATTTGGTTTTCATTGCGTTCGACTTTCAAAATTTTTGTATTGGTTAATAAGGGGATTTTTGAGTTACCTTACATGTATTGACGTATAATACTACCTGATTTAAGATTAAGCAGTACTACTGGATGTTTAATATCCTAATTTCGAGCAAAATACTTGCTTCATTTATCAAATGTAAAAAGACTTTTTTAAACTACACAGAATTAGCAAATATTCTCATTCAAACGATAATTACACCACCTTCGATAAATCGCTGTGGGCTATTTATGGGAGCTCTAGCGAGCAGTGGTACCCACTGAAAAATGTTTGTGTTAGTTGGTAGATTGCCGTAAGAACGTATGTGTAAGCACTATCATACATGTGTATAGCTGTATGGTAAACAAAGAATAACTGCTGTCGCATACATAACGTATGATTGCTAAATTTATTTTTGTTGCAATTAATGTAGATAGTTTCAAATGATAAAAAATTAACTGTCACTAATCTATATAAGAATATAAGTACAATATTACAAGGACTTAATAACATACTATTTCTTCGTAAATACTTGCAGTATAATTTTAAAATATTCAAAAGCACGGGACTTGCGTCTCGACAGATAAACCCATGAGTTTCTGCTACAACCTTGCTAATACTACGACTCGTTTAATACTTGACGGAGTATTTGGAATTTTTCCAAGGATACCGATATTTTTAGAGGTACTATCAAAATGCTAAGAATTTTTACTATAATACAGTAACTGTTTTAATGTCCAACTCCTTGATTGCGGTTACTAATAAAAGATGTTTTTAGGTTGCTCCATAATAGTTTGTTTATAATTTGCAAACTTTGGTACCAAGTATGTCCTAATTTATAATGTTTGGGGAGATAAATAAGAACACCGTTGGCATAAGTGGGTTTTGACTTATTAAATAAACTACTTATGACCTCTGAACTTCTCCCGCTGAAGCGCCCTTGAAAGATCTTTTTACAAAATAGGAATAAATTTCGACTTTTAGATTGCACGGAAAATTTTTTTAGAGCGTATTGCTTGCAAGGTATCTCTGCATAAAACGCCTGTAAAGAAACGAAGCTTATCGTTAAATAAATGAAGGCAATATGATGCTATGTAT